>CM052331.1:116574-158000 GCA_028455615.1 Lasioglossum zephyrum
AATTCATCTTCGCTATCGGTAGAATCACTAGAATCGCTATAATTGTTCAATTCTTCGTTTAAAATGTTTTTATTTAACACAAATAATGTTATAGCAGATAACGTTGTTTCATCCATGGTAGATATATATATCCCAGATCTGTTTCGTATCTATATTAATTTCTGAGCTGTAGTAGCTGCGCGAGAATTTCAAACCACGTTTAAAAGATCTGAGAAAGGATACTTTCTCACTCACATACATTTATTCGAAGACGTGTGTGGGATCTGGGGAAACCTGTGCGCTCTGAAGTACAGTCTATGTGCTAAATGCGCATTATGCGTGAATCGGAACGCACCCTATGAATACGAATGCTAAACATTCATAATATATAGAATTATTAAATAGGCATGTTACAAATAAAATTAAATATAAATACATGTTCTGAATTTCTTTGTGTAGTATACACCACTGCAGCTTCTATAGTTACTCGCAAGAAATGTGGAAATAGCAGAAATCCATTCCGTTCACCGTTCGGCGCGCCGAAATGTTCGTCGAAATGCGCGCGGTTCGTTGCGTGGTTCGGCGCGCTGTTTAGGTGTGTACGAAGCCTAAGTGCGTGAAGTCCTAAATTCTTTTTTTAAATTAAAGCTGAAACTTTGTAGAATATGGAATAATTATAGAGATTATGGTTAAGTAGAAACAAGCATTAACAGTCGCAGCGTGTGTTTCCTGATGAAAATTAATGGTAAAAACTTGATCTTAAAATAGATATTGTACCCATGAAAAAGTTTCGCGAATCTACATATCTACTATTCAAATAATAAATTACGTCGTTTTAACGTAATTTCCATGCAAAAATTATTTTGTTTCGTCTTTTCGGTGGAAGCGTTCCATTATCAAGATTCTTCAAGGTTTTCTGATGATCTGAGGAAAAAATGTTCGAAACAAAAAGATTGTGCAGCATTTAAAAAATTTGTATATGAGTATATTAAATTTGTACTGGCTTGACTCAAGCCTATGGATTTTATTTTTAATAAGTGCATTTCTATTCTTTGCACAATAATGCGAATACAACGATTGAACGAGCGACGATCTTAACCTTTTCGCGATGTCCGCTGGGCGGAACGCTAACCGCGAAAGGGTTAAAACCGACCGGATATATCTGACAAATGTTCCCCTTGAATACGGCTGCAGGGTAAGCGAGGATCCCGAGGTGCACGTGTACAACTGCTCGTCGTATCAGATCCGTCGCGTCGTGACTCGAGAGGTAGTCACGATAGGCCTGAAAACCAACGCGAAGCTACCACTCGACGGGATCATCTGGTATCCCCGTACGGTCCTGACGAAGAGTCGCACCCTGCATTACGTGCTCACGTTGCTCGTCCACCTGCTGCCGTCGCTGATCATCGACAGCGCGCTGAAGATGACCGGCCGACGCCCCATGTAAACGCAAAAACGAAGCGCATTATTGGCGCCCAGCCATCTCAAAGGACGTTCCTTCCTTATTTCGTATCTCATCTTGTAGGTTGGTCAATCTCCACAAAAGAATCTACGCAGCCGTGGTGCAGCTCAGCCCGTTCCTCAACAATGAGTGGGTCTTCCACAATGACAAGATGCTCGACCTCTTCGACACCCAGGTGCCGGCCACCGAGCAGAACGTCTTTGGCTTCGACTATCACAACTTTGACGTACCGAAATACATGGAGTAAGTATACGGGTCCAGGATGAACGCGATGTCCACGGGGAAGGGGGGCAAGTAAGCCTAGCCGTCGGCTGCTTGTCCAGTAATTAACCCCTTAACCTACGATTTACGTTGCAACAACCTGGGTCCAAAACGTAATATTTACATTTGGCCCGACCGATATACTATGGGCCAGGCCCGTGATAATCAGTTTTGGACCGAATACAAGACCACGTGTCTCAGACGTAGTTGTAGTTTAAGGGGTTAAGGGGGGTTGCGATTTAAATGGGAGGTCTAGATATAAAGACAGCGGGGGGCCAGTTGAATGCAACGGTGATCCTGGGTGTCCACAGTAATGTCTAGGGACGGCTATTTGGGTTTAGTCCGTGCGAGTCGGACATTGACCATCCTATCTTCGACGACAGGGATGGTTATCCATAAGGGACTTCCCCCAAATTAAAAAAAAAGTAATAAAGGATGAACGCGATGACATCAACTCCGTCAACTGATTTATATTAGAGCTGTGACTTATGAGATACCCGGGTACTCGGGTAAACAGCATTACCCGGATACCTGGATATTCGTGTAAACAAAAATTACCCGAGTACCCGGGTATCTCATGAATACACTGCGGATTTCATGCAAAATAAAAATCGTTTGCATCAATAGGAAAAAGCAGACGATATATTACGATTACTTATTCTCTTGAACGATTTTAATAAATTTAAATTAATATATCAACGTTCTTTTAATTTCGTTATTATTTTAAATTGCACAAAATCATTTATGACTTATGTCTTATGAGATACCCGGGTACCCGGATACTCGGCTATATCACGAGATACCCGGGTAGTTTTGCTCTACCCGGGTATCTCATGGGTACTCGGGTAAAAGTCCGAGCTCTAATTTATATCTACAATATTCTCTATTCTCCGTTGCACAGGAACTGTCTGATCGGTACCAAACGCTATCTACTGCACGACGATCTCTCGCGAACCGAGGAAAACAAGCGGCGTCTCGAAAGGTAATGCAGGTTCTCGCCACAGTGGATATATATACATATATACATATATGCATGTATCGCAGCCATACTCGCACGCGATATCACAATCGCAGACAAGGCACATGCTGCGCTACGTGAGCTAAATATAAAATGTCAAACGTTGCGTTTCTATTAGATGTCGCGCAATGCCGGAATAAGATAAGACCGTAAAGACTAACGCGACGGGATCGCGGGATCCGTGGATCTCGTGGATCTCGCGAGATTCGTACTTCTTTCCTACCTCCTCGACGTATTCGACGCTCTGTTTGATCGATCGCAGACCTCCTTTTTCCTCTGCCCCCGCTTACGATCACAGTCTAGCGGCTGCGACGCGGTCGGCCTTGATACCAGTCTTCCTACTCGTTCTCCCGCTCCGACGAATCTTCTTTGGATCGCGATGCGCGTAAAACATGCACGTTTCAACACAATACTATATTTCGACCGATCTCCACCTTCTTCGAGTCGGGACTCGCCGCTCTTTGGCCGAGGAGTGCGTGACAGAGACGAAGTTGCTGGCGTCGACACCGACGGCGGGAGGACGAGGGGGTGGAGATACGCGGTAACAGTCGCGGAAAACCCCGTCGGAGTATTTCCATTTTTCTTCTTCGATATTTTTAATGATCCGAGGCAAGCGCTCGCGGCATTTTTCGAGCACTGAGAGCTCGGGAGATGGCACGGTCTACGACTATGTCTGTGCCTACGTGACAGATTGTTTCTAAATGTTAATTGATTTATGCTACGATTTATTACATGGTTACGGTCATGCGAATTTCTTTACTAGAAGAAAAAGGGGATTGATGCCTACTGGCTATCTATGGTTTTTCTAGTGTCTACACGTAGACAACAACAAAGTAGAATCTTATTCCAGAATTTAAAGGAGATGCAGCTATTTTTATAGTTGCAATCATTTGAATCTAGGTGTACGATAGAGCACCAGCCAAGTTCTCGCATTTCCTCCTTTTACACGAAACAACTTAGCCGGTTTTTAAAGGCTTGTAACTCGGAACTGGAGGCACACGGAGAGATGTAATTTCGTACACTTGTTAAATTCTATCATGTCTCCATATTGACAAAACATTAATCTTCCAACATTAGTAGGTTCCGAGATATAGGATCTCAAAAATCGCTAAATTTGTCACTGACTGATTGACTGACAGATCATCAAAACCTTTTGGGTACTTCTCATTGATCTACAAGCTTGAAATTTGGTACATAGGTCCACCATAACAAACATTCAAAGGAATAATTATCAAAGTTTGAAATCTTACACCTTAAAGAGGTTATATTGAAAAAAATGTTACGAAATAAGTACGTAGTTATTAGCTTCGAACTTTGACTTTTAGCTATTCAAACTTTGCCGTTACTTTTTAAACCAATGGCCCTTTAAGAGGTGGAAGGTAGCGGCCAAGTTTGAATAATTTAGCCCTCCATGTAACTCTTTAAAAATTAAATAGCATTCTTTTAAACTAATTTTTACAAACGCTTGTTTCAGTATTATAAAAGGTATTTCTATGCTGACGAACTTGCCCGTATTTTATTTTATCTCAAAACTTTTTACGGCCATAGAGAACTTGGCTCCTGTTTATAGAATGTTTTTGTTGGTTTCTTTATCAGACAAAAAATACGAGTGATATCTACTAGACGGCTACATATTTTCTAGTAACTACACATTGGCTATATCAAAGTAGAGTTTTATTTCAGATTATAGGAGATATGTACTTAGTAGATAATGTACGAACGTATTACGAGTCTGTCGCGATGTTATAATGGGAAAGGTCACTAAGGATACCGAAAGATAGCGAAGGAATGAAACTATCTTCCATGTTTTCGTACAGTTTCTATGCCAATTTCCAAGCTCCCAACGATCGATAAGATTGATCGACACGCAATTTGCACATATTTAAGTGATCCGTCGTGTTCATCGTTCATCGAACCATTGTTATTGTAGCTAATGGACTTTTACAGGTTGCACTGGCTTGACAGGATAGTAAACGCATTCCTAATCGGACTGCTGGTCTGGATTCTTTGGAAGGTCAGCTTCTTCGCGAGGATACTAAACCTGTTCTGGTCCTGAGAGGAACATGTCGATCATCTACGGCGATTAACAATCACTTCGGGGAATGAAATGAGCTGTCATAAAATAAACTGAAACGATGATTGAATACTAAGTGTAAGAATGATTTCCTTGTACAGCGCAGTTGCGCACGCGACTTGCAAGACTCGTGGATTTCCCAAATCGCACGGCGCGCGTCGCGTCGTGGCATCCACGTGTGTTAGCCAACGGTGCTCTCATCGGTGATAGAAACGACTTTATTCCGCGGTCATCGGTTGCATTTATTTAAGAAAATTTATTTTTCGGAAAGGTGAAGATATAGTGTTAAGGTGCGTGTCCATCTGAGAGTAAAACTATCGCGAAAACTCTCGAGAGTCAAATTCGCCAATGTACTATGTACACGGTATTGAGTGTGCTAGTGGAGAAAACGAAAAACTCTCGGAGAGAATTATTCGTATAGTTGAGAGTCTTGTAGTTAGTTTTTTTCTGTCGTTACATATACAGATATGTATATTATACATTATATATTTATACATTATATTTAAATCGATCAATAGAAGGGATCGTATGGTCTGACGCCAAAGTCAGAGAATCTTCAATTTAGAAATATTTGTCGATGCCGATTTTTAATTTTTATTACAAAATTCGGTAACAAACTTATTATTTGTTTGTTCAATATACTCATTAGTTAGATCCGACCGCACACGCAATCGATGGTTTAGTCCAGCATTTTCTCTTTTTGGAATATTTCTTTTATCTTATTAAGTATTTACATTGCAACAATTTGCAACAAACTATGGCGCGTCCATTCTGATCACGAATATTCTTACGACTATCGAAATTTATCTGAGAGCCACAGGTGTGAAATTCAAATGGCCACATACCATAGTTGACGCTTTTTCTTGTCAATCTCCGAGAGCGAAAAATTTCTGAAGGACTCTCAAATGGATACGCAAATTGAGAGTACTCTTGCGTTCAACTGTCCATGAAATTATATCGGACTATACTCGTTCAACTGAATATGCAAACCCGAAGATAATTTGATATTTTAACAAATTTTCGCGGCTCCTGACCGCAAAGTATCTTATCTCCACCTGTCGGAACGAACGATAATAGTGGGGCTATTTCTCCGCCGACGATCGCGAATAGTGTCTCTGTTTCGATAGCTTTTCTTGTGAAAATACAAAGCGTTCGCGCGAGCTAATCCACCCCGTACGCTAACCACTTTGCGCGTTGACTAACGCATGACCCGCATACCGGTCGTGCAACTATTTGCCTAGATTTAAACACTAATTGCTATGCCACCGCGTTGTACGTGCCAAATCTAGTTGGCTTCTCTACAGTTCTCCATAGTCAAAGTTAAAGGTTAAAAAATTTCTAGAATCTTTTGGTATATTGGAATTACCGGCGCGGTAACTAACGCGTCAAATAATTCGAAACAGAGTCGGAAACGATAGCATGTTACCCTAACCACTTCGTAGATATCTCTACTACGACTACAATGAACCTAGAAACATTGTTTAGTTTTAATTTAATTAATTAATCATATTGATTATACCCCTCTACTTGCGCAAATTAATTTCTATGTACCTGAACGTGTATTGAAAACTAGAGCTGAATTTGAAAGACTTAAAGCAAGATCTACTTATGGATTAATTAATCCAATGAATCGCATTATTACAGACTCAAACACTGTCTAATAATCGTATTGATTTTTTCATTGAATCTTTACAAAATTTTAAAAAGCAACCACGCAGGATTACGAGATAATACTATATCGTTTGAACCATTAATTTTTGTGCATGTCCCTTTCCCTTTCTTTTTAATAATAATATCTAATATAATATAATAAATATTATTATAATCTAAAAACTACGTCGGTTAGGCCGTAGAGTTTAGAGTGTAGATAGTCGTACATCGAAGCTGGTGTATCGCGGGCGTCGATTTCGGAAACTAGACCGCTGGCTATCGCGCGTTAATGACCTTGGTCAAATGTGTCAATCGTCACACGAGACGTGATCCAGTTACTCCAACCAACGGCTGGCGTTACGATGATTCGCGGATTTCAGCTTCGTCTCGAAACAAAGATTCGGCTCCCGGAGCATCGGAGATACAGTGGCAGAGTCTCGTAGAACAAATTAATTCGACAATCAGCAAGGAAAGTGCGAAGATCAAGTTACATTTCCCGCGCCGCGGCTGGAAACGAAATCAACAGCCGAAGCCTCGGCGAAAGTAGGAGTGGCTAGCGATCGGTGCGAGACGTTAGCCATTTAGTAGGTAGCAATAGCTAGGCGCTAAGGCCGAGGAGTGGCAACGACAATTGTTCGCCAGTATTTTCGAAACGCATCAGTGTGTAAATGCAAATGGTGGGCAGACGTCATTGAGTGCGGCGCATGCGTATCCGCTATCGCTAGCGATGCGGTACTGTAATCGAGTGTCGAGCCGCGAGAGACTGGTTCGAGCCGTAGATTTCTAACACCATCGATGGATACGACCGACCAGGCAAGAGAGGTCGCTTTCCAGAACGTAGCAAGCAAAAGGAACGTCCATACAGTTCCCGCGCACCTTTCAACCGGTCTTCACCACTACAATTCAGCGAGGCAGGTATGTACGTTCCACTTCTCTTGCGATTTGCGTGCAAGATAGACACCAGCGTTTCGGAGACAGTGCTTGGTGAAACAAGTGTGTTGCCGCGCGTCATTCCCGTCGCCGATCATCGTCATCAATCATCGGTATGTAGCATGTAGTCAAGCGAGATGCAAGTCGAGGTTAGACGAGGCGAGTAGACGTTAGCCAGGCCCGAAGCTGAAGAAAGTCGAATGCCACGAAGCGACCTCGATTCTACAAGTGGCGGTGCCCCGGACGGTGGTCCGTGCTCGCTTCGGCTCAGTACCAACTCTATGACGCACAAGACTGCGATTCAAACGCACCGGGTGTGTGCATTTTTGGCTACGCACGCATACAACCGGTTCCGCGATAATTGCGAACTCCCAGCTCTCAGCTGCCTTGATGTCATTGCGACCCAGGAATCGCGGCGCGACTCGGCGTATATCAACCGCGATTCCCCCTAACGTGCTGAAAGGAACGTGGCTAGCGAGCCGATTGCATCTTATTTGTTCTTGTCGATTGTTCTTCTTCTTTATCTTTTTTTTCAAACCAGCGATACACGCAGCTGTCCGCGAGTAAAGTCGTGCGCGTCGGCATCGTCGGCCGATGGTGTGACCGCAAGTTCCGGCCAGCCGAGGCGGGAAGTTTGAACAGATTAGGTTGATAGGATGAAGTCGTGTCTATTTTGCGAGACCACGGTGTTCTTCTTCGTTGAAGCAAAGAACAGGAGTGGTATTAGTTACCATGTATCCGGCAGTATGCGAAGAGCGGGTCGCCGGGTAAATGGTAACATAGAAGTGGTGATAAAAAGAGGTCGGACGAATGTCCAATACTCTGGGTGTGGAGGTTTACGGCATCCCGGGGTCTCGACAGTGGTGTTAGGCCGTTGAGGCGCGCCACCGGGAATCACGGGCTCTGCCGGTTCCTCCACATCCTTAAAAAAAAAGGTTTTCTTCTTTGTTATAGGTTGCCGAGGTTCATTTCCTCTGAATGCATCGTACTCTCGGGCCGATAGAACCAACGTCCGGAAGCAACGTTGAAGATGGCGAACACGAGCGCGCTGCCGAGAAACTCGGCCGGGCCTCGCTCGCCGAATGATTTCGACGGAATCATCGAGAGGATCGACAGCCTCCGGCTCTCGTGCGAGATCGGCCAAAAGATCGGCTCCGCGGATCGCGGGGAATCAACGAGATCCGATCGCCAGAAGAAATGGAACATAGCTTTGGACAACAAGAACGACAACGATCACAGCGACAGAGGCGAAGACGACAATGGCAACGAGGAGGACAAACACAAAAAAGACGCGGATCGTACCGACCGGTTGATAGCCCGTGGACCGATGAAGTCGCAAGTTGTGCTAAGGTCCAGAGACAATCCGTACGACTGGGCGTACAGCGAGCAGCAGATTCAACAACCGCCGATAACAAACGAAACGTACCTTCCCGATTACGACGAGACCGCGTGTTTAGATCAGCTGCTGCAGGCCAACGTTGAATCGTTGTTCTACAACGACCAAGATGCGAGCACGGAGGTGAATCTTTTTATTCGTATCAGCTTTCGGTACTTATATGGAAAAGTACTGCCCTCTCCGATTTTGATGAAATTTAAATATGTTATAGATATTGACATTTTGAACAACTTTTTCCTTTTCCAATATAGGGGGGTCGCTTTTAGTTTTCGAGATATTTGCAAAAAACTATCGCGAATACTGTATTGAATTTTTCGTATTCCTGAACGCTCCGCTGCAACGTAGACCTGTTTCGGTGCGGCGTTTGTTTACATTTTGACGCTGTAGAGATAAGAGAGAAAACAGGGGGGCGGAAAGGGCCAGCCTGACACCACACACACCCACCCAGTCTCTACAGCGTCAAAATGTAAACAAACGCCGCACCGAAACAGTCTACGTTGCAGCGGAGCGTTCAGGAATACGAAAAATTCAATACAGTATTCGCGATAGTCTTTTGCAAATATCTCGAAAACTAAAAGCGACCCCCCTATATTTGAAAAGGAAAAAGTCGTTCAAAATGTCAATATCTATAACATATTTAAATTTCATCAAAATCGGAGAGAGCAGTACTTTTCTATACATATAATTACCTTCTTTACCAGAAAGCAGTGTCGCGTTTTGATCGAATTTATCGTTCGGTTCGTTCACCGATTGATATGCCTAGTTTTATTTCAGTTTGGCTTTGGTCCTGCTTGCGATAAAGACGATGCGCTTTTGAAGAGTCTGTTGGGAGGCTATTTCCAGTCGGCACAAGACTATTCCAGCATCGACAATCCCGAAACGACGACCACCGTCGCGGCGTCATGCCACGACTCTCCTGTGATCTCGAACTCAGAGTTCCAACACCTGAACTACGCGCCCTGCGAGGAATGGCCGTGGTTGCAAAAGAAATCGAATAATTTACATAGCCCCGTCGGTTCTCCCGTGGTAAGTAGTAAGCAGTTAAGTGGCGCGATCGCGAATCTCAATACATGCAAACTAGTTGCCGCGGATGAAAAGAGGGGCTCCTTTCGTGAACCACGAATCGTGACCAGTACAGATTACTCTGCTATTAGCAGTCCAATCGAAAATGTTTTTATCAGGTATAATACGGTTTCAAAAGTGCTTTCACGTATTTATATCAAATTTTTCGTAAAAACATTAACCCTCATCCGTCTCTCATTTCACGAACCGAATTTGCCCCACGGTGTCACATTGACACAGTGACACAAAATAAAAGATATTTCAATTTTTTTTTTCGTCAAATTGATGAGTTAACATTTACATATTAAAAAAAAATCTTCTAAAAAGAAAATAAAAGTCATACAGAGTTTCGGAAAATATATTTACCAAATAACAAAACAGTATAACTTATTTCGGGGAAAACTGTGTCAAATTGACACGAGGAACGGATGAGGGGTAAAAAAGCAATTTTTTTGTGTTACGATACTTACCGAATTCGCCTTGAAATCCTATAACAAATAGTCATAAAAAATTATATGTAGATGTGTTTGCAAAAAATTGAAGGTGGAAAAGAAGAGTTGTCGAAGAATTTGCTATAATCGCGTGAAAGCTCTCTTCAAAAGAGAGCCGCGGATGAAAAGAGACCGGAGACTTTATCATATTAGAAAGGATAAAGGAGATAAACTTCTGTTCAATTAGATTCCGTGTGCGAACCATTACCTCCCAAGAAGCATAATTTCTTTTCGCGTAAAAGTTCGCTGCTCCGACGAGGCGCGGCTATTGCACGCTGTCATAGCTATTCCTCCTCAATGCTCGTTTGTCACGAATCACGAAACTTCGCAGTCTGTTGTCGCCACGACGTACCACAGGCCTCCTCAGCTCTTTCGCGATGAACAAAACGCCAGTTCGCTCTCGCCCTGCTCTTCCGACTCCCCGTACTCCTCGTCGTCGATCCAGTCCTACGGAGAAGCCTACAGCCCCAACGGTTCCAACTGCACGCCTAGTTCCCGAATGGTCAATGGAATTCTTGACTCCAGCATCGAGGAAGTGTTGGACAAGTTGGACAACTTTCCCTCCCGGAACGACAGTTTCGAGACTCTCCAGGAGAACTACAATATACCGGATAGCGTAAAGTCCGTCGATGACGCGCCGAAATGCGACACGATCGACAACAACGAGCTGCAGCTAGTCGAGGAAGTGATGAAAAAGTATTCCCACGAACCCGCTCGAAAATGCAATCCTGTGTCCGAGTACATAATTTCCCATATCAATGGCTCTATTGCCAGAACCGAATACCAAATAGACGCCGTAGTTCCCAACTACCCGACCGAGAAGAACAAACCTGTTCGCAGCGACGCAACCAATGGCTATCATAACGGATCAACGGAATCGGGGTTCTCCACTATTGCGCCATCGTTCGTTACCAATTCCGTTCAGCCTGTCGCAAATGGCGCGAACAACATCAACTACTTGAACAGCGTGAACGACATTGACGATATTGCACCACAACTTCTATTCGCCGAACGTCAGCAAACGGCGAAATTCACGAACAATCGGGACGACCTGCAAATACCGAAAACAGTCACCTGCTTCGAGAGCGCGGCGAGCCCGTGTATGAAACGGTGAGTACCAATGATTTACCGACGATTACTTCGCTGCTCGAGAAAACAACGAGTTAACCCGCATACGTTCGTCAGGGTGAAAATTCACCCATTCAATATTTTCGCATAGTGTAAAATGTCTACGTCGAGAGATGTATTTCTTTAAGATGTGACGCTATAAATGAAACACAATGTGTTGATTTAACGTGTAAAATAGAAATGGGAGAATTGTTTTATCTTAGTCTCTTTTATTTTATCTTAGTCTCTTTTTAACCGACTTCGAAAAAGAAGGAGGTTACTCAATTCGACCTGTATGTGCCTTTTTTCCGCTTTTTTTTGTATGTATGTTCACCGATTACGCCTAGATGGATGGACCAATCGGTACTAAACATTTTTCATCTTGTAGAGTATGTCCCTGGGGTGGTCCCGTTATAAATTTTTTTCATTTTTTTCATTCAAAACGAGTTTTATATACAGCTATTTTTGAGAAGCGTGCGAGGGTTAAACGAGATCTTTCTATTTTGTTTTTATTAATGTATAGTTAATGTATATAAAAGTTTTTTTCGAAGTCGGTTAAAAACGACTTTTATATTTGAGAAGCGTGCGAGGGTTAAACGAGATCTTTCCATTTTGTTTTTCCAGCAACATTAAACCCTGGCCGTTGTTGAAGTTGCCGTTGGTAAAGGCCAGCGAGAGGCTGAAGCAGGCCGTAGATTCGAAGGAAGTGGAACGTGCTATGCGATGCTTGCTCAAGTTATCCCCGGAGGAAATAGCGAAACGAGACGAGGACGGCTACACGTGAGTAAAGTAAACGGAACGACAGATTTCAGACGGATTTCTAACTCGTGTCGTACCCTTTGCTGCTCGTTCCTCGTGACAGAATTCTGATGTGTTTGGTGGGAAATCCGGAGGAGATCGGGAAGAAACTCGCCTACTTGGCGCCGCTGGTCGAGCGCACTCCGAGAGACGTGCTCTCTTACACCAACAATCACGACGAGGACGCGCTTTACTTGGCAGCTTTGAACTGTCCGCAATATGCGTTCGTCGCTGGATACTTGGCCGCCACGATGTTAGACAAGGGCATCGACGTTAGCCAAAAACTTTACAACACCCGTGTATGTTCGCCATCTTTTTCCAAACCATGAAACTCCTGCGAGTTAGATGTTGTGTTAGCACAACGTGTGCAATCGCGCACAGCGACAATGTCTCTGGTTCTTTTTTTAAAGGAAATCTCATACGAGATTTATTAGAACATAGTATACATTACATTGTAATACAGCGTATATAAAAAAGCAAGACCATTAGGGTAATTAAACAAAAAGGAAACATTATTAAAATAAAACCTTTAGGCACGTAGATTACAAGCGTTTAGAAACGTTATCATATATACACACGCCTTAATATTAGGTTCAGTTATTAAACAACCTATATCTAACGGCAATTGAAATCCAGCTCTGAAAAGATTTCGATATATCTCTGGTTCCATTCTCGTTTTATCGAGAATAGACTTTGGAAAAAATTTAACTCTGAATAGGAACCTCCTCGGACTTACAATCTAATAGCACACTTGCATCACAAATCATTCACACTTTGTCTATCCCGTCCGGTTTCATTACAGGGTAACACGTTGATCCACCTGGTAGCGGGGCAAGGAGACTCCCACGCGGGAATCATGGCCGACTTGCTGGTGCTGAAAACGAAGCAAGGAAACAGAGTGTTTGATCTGTCGAAGCTCAACTATGACGGTTAGAGTCGTTGCACGGTCATCCTCAGCGTTCGTTCTTCGAAACAATCGAGAACAACTGTTATCTCGGATAACGGGAATAAAATATTGTAGCGTTATTTATGAGCTCAGCGTCTTAAATAAGTAGGTCGATGGATTCGTCTTATACGCCAGCTATAAGATATGGAATAAAGAATCGTCAATATAGTTATGAAGTCGAGAAAAAACTTGCAGAATGATTGGTAATATTGACATATCAATAACAATACTAATTTAGATGATAACAGAATAAAATCTGTGAAGAGTTTGTACACCTATTCTCTCAACTGAGTACATCGTGATCAAAGCATTCCACTATCACTATGTTTCAAGAGTTCGGATAATCTGACGACAAAATGTTTGGAATAAAAGTTGAACAGTATTTAAACATGTACAAAATTCCAATTTTAAAATTTCGGAAAAAAATTATTTTCGAAAAAGAATTATGTTGATTTTTTAAACGTTAAAGTACATTATTTATTTCATAATCTTATAGCTGGCGTCAAGACTTGGCGTGAATAGCGCAATCAGTATTTTATTCCTGTTTTTCGAGCAAATACCCCATTGTGCGTCGAGGAATTTCCGCTTCTTTTCCTCAGGTAAAACGGCTCTGCATGTGGCGATCGAATCCCACCAGCCCTTGACGAAAAGAGTCTCGTCCGTGGCCACGGTGAAGCTGTTACTCGAGTGCGGTGCCGACCCCAAGGTCCAAGAGCCAAAATGCGGGGACACCGCGTTGCATATGGCAGTCTCTTTATCCGCGGATCCTGCGTTGGTCAAGGTATCTACCGAGCGAACAATTGTTTCGAGTGAACGCACAGGTTTTGAACAGTGTCGCGGTACGTTCGATTCGTAGGTGTTGTTGGAGAAACACGGCGCCGACCTGGTGAACACGGTCGACTACAATAAAGACACTCCTCTGCACGCTGCAGCCACCGTTTCGAACAACATCCCCGTGGAAAGGCAACAAGAATTGTTCTGGCTACTGATCCAGGCCGGTGGCGACACCACTAAGCTGAATCGGCAGGGTAAAGTGCCGTTGGCGCTTGTCACGCCGGAGAGGAAAAGCGTGATCAGAAATGTGATCTCATGCAAACGGTAGTGAGGCGTCCCGGGAAATACTTCCAAATAATCGGAGCGACTCCAGAGTACACTCTTATCGACGAGAACGGAACGAAAGTGCAAATTAGCGATCGTAGCCAAGCGGTGTCATCGATCGCTTTCGTAGGATTAAGCGAAATACAATAAATATTTGTTTAGCAATAAAGAGGACGTTACAGTTGATTGTTTCAGCGTCGATTTCCCGACGAGTGGTCGCGATAAAGAAATGGCGGAAGTAGAACCGACTCGACATTCAAACACCAGAGGACGATTTCTTGATAATTTTTGCTTCTATCTGCGGTGAAAACGGCATGACTGAGGGTGTGCGGTTTGGCGTGGCGCGGCACGGTGCAACACAGCGATGTCCGGTTGACATCGTGTGGACGTTGTAGCTGACGGGCACTTCCGGTGTGGAAGTGGCGCGACCGATTGGCCGTGCTACCGGTTGCTGTAGTGTTGGTACACAGTTGGTGCGCATGCTAAAACAATCGGGAGCGTGTAGGATACTAGTTGGGCGTGTTTAGTGGACGGAACATGTTTAAATCGAATGTCGAGCACGTCACTCATTGTCAGTGTAAAAGCACGCGGCGCGAAACAAACTGTCCATCTTAATTACGCCGATCGACTGATTCTGATTCGGTGCCAGACGTCGGCGCGTTTCGTTCTACATCGGAACGTGGACTCGAACCCGCTCGATCCGAGCTATTCCCGACTGTATCAGACTGACCGCACGTTTGCTCCAGAAGGGACGTTGCTCTTAAAATCTAATCGATCGGAGGTCGAAAGAGATCGATCGCGCGGAAACGGTCGCGGTCGTAGCGAACGTTACCTTTGACTCGTGGTGCGCGAAATTGGACGAGGATTAAAAAATGAAGAGTGTCATAGGACCTATCGTGTTCGCGGCGATTCTCGGAGCCGCAAGCAAGATCAACGAACAGTGCGAGATCGACGAGGAATCGAGATTGACTTGTCGATGTGTCGGATACGAGGTAAGGCTTCGAATGATTGATCCGCCGCGAATTCGTCGATCGAACGACAAGCCGGGAATCTTCTGTTCTTGTTCTTCGATTACAGGAGTTCTCTCTGCCCGATGGATACAACTACGCGCACGTGACGAGTCTGCGGGTGCAGTCCTGTAGATCCGCGGACCTGCACTTCTCCAGCCTGTCGGAAGCGAATCGGATCACGGAGATCATCGTGCAAAACATTCGCAGCCATCTGATCTTTGAGCTATACATCCCGTCGAAGAAGCTCGAAAGGCTGGTTCTGTCGCAGATTAACTGGATACCGATCATCAAGCTCGACACGTTCCTTCGCGTGCATACCATCGGATCGCTGAGTATCGAGAACGCGAGGATAGGTAATTTCGAGGAGCGGTTTACGGACATCGCGATTACCGATTTTTCCATGATTAATGTCACGGTCAAGCAAGCGGAAGGGTTGAACTTTTCGGAGACCAGCAGCGGCACTCTGCGTATAAGGGACAGCGAGTTCCAAACCGTCACGAAGTCTCTGAACTTGGCGAACTTCTCGAACGTGGAGATCGTTCGCTCGAAATTTCACTTGCAGAAACCGAGTCAGCTGGTGGTAGAGGGTGATCAAGTACTCGTCGAGGATTGCGTGTTCTCGAACGCGAGCGTGAACGTGGTCGCCGCGGAACGTGTCGCCATAAATGGAACCTGCGCGGACGGAAAAAGCTCGATGAGGCTCTCGTCCAGCAACATCGTAAGCGCGAACAACCGTCTGCCCACCGAGATTGTCTACCCGAAAAACAAACGGACCAAGGAATTCACCGCTCAAAATAACACGGTTTGCATAGCGGGCAACTGCAAGTGCTCAAAAACCAGCGGTCAGGGTGCACACTCAACGACAATCACATCGTCGTTTCCCTATAGGTTCTTGTTACCAATCGGTCTTTTAATGTCCACGAGCCTCGAATCGTTTCGATCAGCGTTTTGATAGCAATCATCGTTTAGCCGTCTCCGCGATCAATTATCCATTACGACTGAACGCATTTATGTCATTGTTATCGCGAATTTACAATAATTAAGCTCGGCAATCTCCAAAATCTCAATACAAAATAAAATGTATGAAATAAACGTTGTTAACAAGCCATTGTGTACAAATTCCCTGAAATCAACAGCATGGAAAGATAAATCTACATTACCGGCCAAAACTTTGGAATCACAGCGTACAATCAGAGAAACAGAATGTTTATAAAAAAAAGTCTTACACTAGGTGTATAAACTGTACAAGAGTATTATGGATATACGAAAATGCTGAAATCTGTTGAGAAATATTGTTCAACTACTTAATACAAATATCAGGAAGTGATTCCAAACTTTTGGCTGGCGGTGTATGTCCTACTCGCCATTTTACGCCTTTACGATGCTCCGGCCATACAATTCCACTTCATTAGCGTCTTCATTAATTAGGAACCGTTATATTCACACTATATGGTTTTCGACCTATACAATAGGAGATGTAAAGTAATAGAAAATAGTAATCAATGATTTAAGACCTTCACGAAAGAATGAAGTAACAGTATTATCATTGAAGCAATTATCTAAAGTTGTATTCTACACCTTATTTTTCTTATTTTAAAAGTTTTCTTCAAACCTTCTAATTTAAATTTCGCGCCATAATAAAAATATAGCGGCAAAACGCTCAAACTGGTAACCATCTCTGATCGACAGATGGTGCCATCATTTGTTGCAAAAAATTATCGACCGTTGGTAATGGTAGTTTGAGCATTTTAATTAAGGCGCGAAATTTACACTAAAAGATTTGAAGGAAATGTTTACTTTTTTTGTTACTTATCGATGCGTCGTGTAAGGACGCTAATGATTTTGCGGGCGGATTATTCGACATAAAGTGAACACAATACTTTTATTCGTTAAAATGTTTAATTGTGCGATTCTCATGCAATCGGTACACACGATCTCTTATCGGGGTATATGTCGTATATCGATATTCGTATATGTATAAGAACATGGTCACAGCCACATATTGCTAACAGGACTTAAACCCTGCTAATTTCACTTAACGGTATAAGGTACTGAGAATTACATAAAGCGAGAGTGTGTCAGTCAATGGTTTTTTTTTTTGCAAGAATCGCCGTCGGAAAAGCCTTCTGATTTAATGACGGGATTACAGACTGATTCAGAACGCCACGTACATTCGTATATATATGTGTGTATAAGTATATAAATATATGTGTATATGTATATAAATTTACATACATCTACATTTACATACATCTACATATATGTATATATATATATATATATATATATATATATATATATATATATATATACATATATAGATATGTTCTAGACCAGCTTTTTTCATAATTTTTGCATTTCAAAGATCTTCGACAAGGGTCACCCTCGAAAAAATGTAAAACACAGTTTCCCCGCTTGACCACTATCATTAACGGACATGGAAATTCGTCTCTATCTACCCTATCTTCAGTCTAAGTTTTGCAAGTGTAACCGTGTTTGGAAGGTTCGCGTAGTAGAGACGGTGTACCCAAAGGGAGCGTTAAAGAAGAACTTTGAAATGGGCGATGCGTAGTAAGAAGATTGGGAAACCACTGTTGATCAAGTCGAGTTTAAACGATACTTTGAATTCGGATAGTTTCCATGGTCGAACGGTCACATGCTTCCAAATGCTTTACGGCCTCTCGTGACGGACAGCGAAACAATGACGACACTTAAAACAAAGAAGACTAGTCCGAAGAAAGCGGTTAGAGCTCTGCACCATTGTCGCTTCCGTTTCGCTTTCGCGATCGCTCGGCCCAATCTCTCGGCCCGAGACACGTCCAGCGTGAAGTCCAAGTCTCCGGCGAAACCGCGGAACCGACTGTCCCAGTTGCTTTTGCCGGAAGCGACGACTATTCCCTCGCTGGACGAACCACCGTCACTGCACTCCAGCTGCTGAAACATCGGTCTTGACACGTTGGTTACATTGACATTGTGAATACTCGTTCAAAATCTATATATCGTAACGTAGAAAACCGCGCTGGACTCACTTTCTCTCTCGAAGAAGAAGAAGAAGAAGAAGAAGAAGAACTGATACGAGTATCGGGTAACCAAGATCCGATAATTTACTTCTTCTTCTATCCGACGCGTTTTCGATTTCGAGATTGTTCATTTGTGAATATAGTGTGGACTTTTGTATACAGTCGCATTTAATTTCGTTGATTTGATTTTGCCGCGACGTTCACCTCGCCGCTACACTCGATCTTCACCGCTCCGCCATATCTGCACCCTTAACGTTTAAGCTATTGTTTCAGCGCGGTTATTCAGTATTCAGCCTCGCTTCTTGGTTACCCGATGCTGTGCAAAGCTTGACACAAGTCGCACGAACAATGAGAGAACGCGAGTAATTTTGCTACTGGTCGATAACGGAGAATCGAATTATCCAACAAGCGATATCGACACGTGGAGCATATACTAAAATAATGGACGACCTTATTCAGCCACGAAACTGCTATAAAATCGAGTATTCATTATACGGAAACTGATGACATAGGATCAGAATCAACCCGGACGAGAAACGCGATTTTAAAGAAGGAGAAACGTTGCGTCGAATCACCGGATACTATCGCAACCATTATTTTTGCATAGACCCATCATTTCACGCGTGTTCGCCGCTTCCGCGGTTCGACTTCCGGTACCACGGTTTTCGCTCACCGTTGCGTATTCTGGTTCACCGTGGCCGAGTGTGTTACGGTTCTCCTTCTCTCCGTTCAGTCCGACGGTCTCCTTCGCGTCCTGGCCGATTCTGCGATTCGCGTAAGCGTTTCTCGTGGCTTGGCGACTCGGTCTGCTTGAGTTGCAGTTGCAGCTGCAGTTGCAGCCGATCACTCGGAATCCGGAAACGGGCTCGTTCGTATTGTTTCGCGCGACTTGCCCCCGGTTGGTCGGCGTTCCTTGACAGTCCGTCTGGAACACCGGGGACGCGATCCCTTTCTTCTCCACGGCGTTCCCGATTCCCGTTTCCTCGTCGCCCTTCGACGACGACGAGGACGACGACAGGAACCTGTGGTGCGCGTGCTCGCAGGTGCACACGGAGGTGTACCAGCCGGGGTTGTGCAGGTACAAATGCCTGGCGTTCGTATACAGCTTCGAGTTCACCGGATTGATTCGCGACGATCCGGTACGGTTCCCGCAACTGAACAGGGACGAGCTCTTGTCGCTAAGAAGCGACTTCTTCCCTGGCAAGAACTTCCCGGACGAGTTCTGATGGTACACGTACTCGTAGATGCCGCTCTTCAAGCCGATACCTTGCGTGACTTTGTGCGAGATGCTCTGCAGGATCTCCTCCGGCGTCATCGCCGTTTCCCCTTCTATCACAGAGTTCAGAGTTTGGGATAGCTCGAGAAGAATCTCGTGCGCCGACGTGCTCGTCGTCTTCTCATAGTCCCGATCGCAATGCGAGTACGCGTACGCGCAACCGCAACCACAGCAGGCGTACAGAGCTGCGACAGAATCGTCAACGTTTCAACAAATAATAAAAAAATAAAATAAATTAACAAAATTAATTATTATTAGTTTTCGTGCCCCTTCGTCGGTCTAAAATGTGCATTCGAAGAGAGAAGTCTGAGGGGTGAAGCATCCCCTACAAAGTAAATTCTAGAACTGTTTGGCTATACAAATATGTAAAATAATAAAATAAATAAATAATTAGGAAATACAGTAAAACCTCAAATACTGTCCAACAGGCGTATTCTGGGCAGACAGCGTTTGCACTGGTGATTTGTTTCTTTTTTAATTTATGGCTGCGTCTTGTTACGTATGCGGAGCAAACCGTTAATAACCTTCGACCTCTCTGGAGATATGCATCGAAACAAAAAGGCCCTTTAGAAAGTAAGAGTTTCCCAGGAACCGATAAAGATAAGGGCCTGCAGAAGGCCCTTTAGAAATTAAAAGCTTTCCGGGAATATGTGTAGATAAGGACCAGCAAGTGGTCCAGCTGCAGAGATCTCTTTCCCCAGGAATAGTAATCTCTGTTCTCGTAAATTTTAGTTTTTCTGTAACCCCCACCTTTGCCTGGGTCTGATATCGATGGGGTTTTAACAGTATATAAGGGCATGGATTTTCTTACTTTTCGGGCATTCTTCAAGAGAGTTTCACGCTGTTCGCGTCGAGTCACGTGAATCTAAAGTCAGAGCAAGACAGGACCGAAGTTCCTATCGAGTCTAAAACGGTACGTTCCCAAGCTAGGGATCTTGTAGTAAATTGCCCCCGCACTACTCGGTGCGTGAACACTGAGGGACTTAGTTCGCGACACTTAACACTTGAACATTTATATCGACTGAGTTTTATATTATACTTGTGTGATTTTAACATACAATCGAGATTCAATCATTTTTACATTTCTTTCCCAAATCCAATCTCCAGTTGCTAGTATCTTACGACGATACACCTTTACCGCTCGAGGTGTATCCTACTCAATTAATAATTTACGAGTCAGTGGAAACCTAACCCTATCCTAAACAAGTGGCGACCCGTTGGTGAAAGAGACTTCGGCTAGTCCACTCCTATCTTCCCACAAGGCGACCCGTTGGTGAAAGAGACTTCGGCTAGTCCTTGTAAATAAACCGAAAGTGGCGACCCGTTGGTGAAAGAGACTTCGGCTAGTCCACTTTACCCAAATTCCATACACGAGGCGACCCGGTGGTGAAAGAGACATCGGCTAGTCCTGGTGTAACCCGAAAGTGGCGACCCGGTGGTGAAAGAGACATCGGCTAGTCCACTCCCTTGTTCCCACGAGGCGACCCGTTGGTGAAAGAGACTTCGGCTAGTCCTACGTGAAATATTCCTACTTTTACACCAACCCCTTTTTCTAATAACCTTAAACTCCCCTCGGTTTCCGCTTGCTGCCAAAACCTTGGCTCGTAACAGTCTATATCGCCGAGTGAGACTTTAATAAAGAGCCGAACATAGAGAAGGACAGAATAAAATACGAATCGCATGACTTGAAAGTGTCGCCGTCGCCGGAACAGCGTTGACAGGCAGTGGAGTGAGTGGGCACTAGACAACGTTTAGAATGACGACCCCGGACAGTATTTGAGGTTTTACTGTACACTAATGTATATCTATTAGAGCGATAACCTCGAGGAGATTTGGTCGCAGAAACCGTGCGCTGATACTATTTTTTCATCTGCAAAGAGCGAGCCAAACATGGAGAAGGACAGAGTCCCTGTCTCTTTCTTTTATTGTATACGGCAACTGCGACTCTCCGCGTCGCGTTAATAATGGTTCTTCGTCGCATCAATCGTGCGCGGCATTGTCGCTCTAATATAGGCATTACTGTGTATACAAAAAAATTGATTCCTCGAATTTTCGTTCATTCTTCGATAACCGTCCGAGTATTCTCAAGCACGAGTATTTTCGATATACAACAACTTACCATCGTACTCGGGGTTCTCGTCGGTTTGGTAGAGTTCGCGCGGGCCAGGGAACGCGGACGGCCAGATAGGGCGCGGGATCGTCTCGCTCTCGTGAATCACGGCGAGTCCTCCACCGAACTGGTCCTTTATCGAGAGTGGAACGGTTCGGAAAAAGGCCTGGCCAGGGATCGCCGATGCGTAACAGGAGTACGAGCCGCCAGACAACGGCGGCGAATGGCTGGAGTAACCGGAACTGGTCGAGGTCCGGCAACATCTTCTCGAGTTGTTCCTCGTGGTCGTTGTCGCCGCCGACGAGCCGGCCACGAATCTCGAGAACTCGGCGTCTATCGAGTCAGGCTCTATCCTGTGTGATCAGAGTATTGTTAGGTCTTCAATCGCAAAACCTTTTTTTATTTTTGCTAAGAATGTGGCTAAAACCTGGCGAACCGGTAAACACCCACACTAATTTTCAACGAGACTTACTGTTCAGTACGGTGGGTTCCGAACCACCTTTTGTCAACAACACGTGAAAAGCATCCGGGGGTTACTTCCCGGGTTTTTACCAGGCGGTCGCCCATCCAAACCCATTCACGTTCCACATTATTTAACTTCAATGATCGAATGAGGTCGTTATTAACTGACTTGTATGAATCGAGCTTAAAAGCGAAGATCGACGCGTTTCGTAGGTTCTATCGCAGCTGCGATGTAAACGTACCCTCAGTCACGTTGGAAGATCAATGAGCAAGATCAAGCGAACCCAATCGTTCGGCTAAGCGATACGCGACGAAAGTAGACGGTGTATGTTCGTTCGATTAACAGACACGGTATTGCTCAAGCCGCGTTTTGCATCGAATTTTACGGTCTGCTGGCGAGGAACGGCCTTTACCATTCCGCCTCGTGCAGCTCGGTCCTCGGCACCGCATACAAGCTGCTGTCGGGATTGCAGCCGTATCGCTCGTTCGGTAGATGTAAGGACAGCTTTGCGTCCTCGGCGTCCCTGTTACCGTCGCCGTCGCCGTCTGTTCTGGGGCTGTTCTGGTTCAAATTCTGATTCTGGTTCCCGGCTGGAACTGCCAAGGCCGTTGCGATCACGCCACTGGAACAGAATTGCCCGCGTTCCAACATCCCCTGATACGGTCCAACGGTATCACCTATGTAGCAGTATCACCAATCAACGATTCAACTCGGTCGAATTTACAATCTCTATACCGTCGCAACGATTTCCGAACGAGCTAATGGTGTGTGTCTGTCGTTCACGAATATTGTCCTATGATCCCCTGGCCCTATGACAGGTGTCGGCAACCTGCGGCTCGCGAGCCACATGCGGCTCTTTAGATGTGAAGCTGCGGCTCTTTAGTTCCATACGCAAATATTATTTATTTTATAAAAAAAAAAAATTTAAATCGTTTTGAATCGATTAACGAGGATTAGGCACCGATTCTAATAATGCCATATATATTATCTAATTTGTTGTGAAAAACACTACTTATATATGAATAAATAGATATTTTTTCTTATGAATAAATAGATTAGTTTTTTTATCAAAAAACTTTATTTATGCGAGTACTATTTATTGTCGTAAGAAAAAATTTTGTGGCTCTTTAAAAACTTTGAAATTTTGTAAATTGTAATTTTTGACTCTTCCGACTCAATAGGTTGCCGACCCCTGCCCTATGAGACCGAACGAGAACTCGCGACGACCATTTCAAACAATTCAAACTCCTTGCACTGTAACATCGAGTCGGACCCGTTACGAAGATATCGCACAGAATCTAATAAACATGTATGTTACGAATAGACTGCGGATCTTTATGACAAAATCGAAACCGTTTGCATCAATTGTAAGAAACACGAGCCAAATAATTGTTTGATTCTTTCGTTTCGCCTATGGAATTCTTTGTTGCGATTGTACACGGGATGTTTCTAGAACGTGAACGGAAACGTACCCCAGCGATGGTTCGTGGTTGACTAGGATGCTACCGCATGGATTAGACGCTGGCTCGTCCAGGGCTAGCAACCACCGCTGCATGCTCTATCCTAGTGCCCGACAGTCGACTAACAATGCACGCTATCATTCTCGGCTTCCTCGGCTTTCACGCGACATCGCAATGTCCCTCTTTGTCATCCCGTTGTTCGACGGCGCTCCTGCAAATCCCAAATAAAGTCCAAACAAAATACATTTGAACGGTCGAGCTCTCCTTTGAAATGGAAAAGCGCAGTCTTCACTAATTGAATTGGTGTCTAAAGCTACATTGATTTTGAGGTTTCCTCAAAGTGTATTAGTGTTTGTTCTCCCGAAAAAATTTGCACTTTGTATCATCCATTGTTGTTCGTTATTGTTAATTTAATTATTGAATAGTCGGCTGGAACGTTGTTAGACGATACAAAATGCAAATTGTTCAGGTTTCCTCAAGGTCTTTAGTTTTTGTTCTCTCGAAAAAATTTGCACTTTGTATCATCCATTGTTGTTCGTTATTGTTAATTTAATTATTGAATAGTCGGCTGGAACATCATTAGACGATACAAAATGCAAATTTTTCAGGAGAGCAGGATTTGATGGAAGTACAATAAAAGTACAATGGAAGTACATCTAACGATCCAGCTACTAATTCAATTGTTCGTGGTTGAGGTGGTCGGAGAAACGACCGATCGTAAAGGACGTTCGACGTCCTTTTCGGAAACGATTTCGTTCTCGTGACCGTGTTAGCGCCGGGCCACGGATATACATATCTGCATACGCGCGCGTATTTTTGGATTCCTGATCGACGATCAACCTGGATTCCTCGGGACATTCGAGTACCGGTCTTCGCACGCCCCTCTCGTCTCTCACGTTTTCCACCACCTTTGTCTTCGATGCGAACTTATAGGTGTCGCAATCGTGAACGGCTGCACGGTGCACAATATCGCGCGGAGCCGCGCCGCAGCCGGTAATCGGACGAGATCATTGTATTCTCGGCTTGTCGCCGGTCCCTTCTTCCATATTCAGGACCAACCTTTAACGTGGCGTAATCGGAACAACGATTCGACACCCCGAGGATCGTCTCGTATGTTAGGTGTCAAGGAATCACCGATCCGCGAAACAAGCACACTCGTTTCGTACAAGCTGAATTCGGATGTGCTGCTCGAAAATTCTTATTTTAATTTAATTTATTATTAATCTATTAATTTTATTATTATTTTATTATTATTAATTTTATTATTATTTTAACGGCGACCGAGAGATTGATCCTACATGACTAATCGTAGATCTTGTTACTTTGCAAGATAAAATATTTTTTTGTTGGAAAGTAAGCTTTTCAGACACTGTGCCAGGACAACGACCAATGAGGAGAGCGCCCACCGATTTGCAAGATCGGCTGTGCCCTCTTCGTTACAGGTTTATTTTGCGATGCACTCGATGTTCAGTTAGAGTTCGGACCAGACAACCGAGGTGACGTGTTGTTCTTCTAATACATATACATTTTCTGTAAAGCAGAAAATAAAATATATCTTTTATTATTAAATATAGACGCGTTATTTTCAATATTTTTGTTAAACAAGAACTTCGCTCCCACGTGCTTGCTCGAAAATTCTGTAATACAAAGGAATTATTTTACCGGCGACCGAGAGATTGATCCTACACGACTAACCGTAGATTTTGTTCCTTTGCAAGGTAAAATATTTTTGTTAAATAAAACCGTCGATCCCACGTGCCTGCTCGAAAATTCTGTAATACAAAGGAATTATTTTACCGCCGACCGAGAGATTGATTCTACACGACTAACCGTAGATTTTGTTTCTTTGCGAGGTAAAATATTTTTGTTAAATAGAAACGTCACTCCCACGCACGATTGCTTGGTCGTCTCGAACTAGAAGAGGGAGGACTGCGATCCGCGGCATGGGAACTCTTGTAGACACCGTCTACTCGATCTAGTCCTGGCATCGTCGAACAGGTTCGACGGTCATGTCCGAGCAGAAGGATTGTCCGGTTCGATTCATTATCGCTCGCACAGGTTTCACAAGAATTTATTAAGCGGCCATTTCGTCACTCTAATGCCGCACGGCGCCTTTCGTTTTCACTGGGCCCGACCGGAGCAGGGCGAGCAGGTAGGGGGAGCTCGATCCGAGGATTTGTAATTCTAATTTCGCGGCCAGGTCGGTACCCATCGACACCGGATAACGTCCGCCGCACAGCGTCGGCGCGACCAACCGCGGCTCCGTAATTTTTCAACCGAAAACGGACTTGTTGACTCGGGAAGATCGGTTGAATTATTTGATCAGTTCGAGTAGGATCGGATCGGATCGGTTCAGTTCGGGTCGGATCGGTCGCTGGTCGATCTTCCCTGGCAGATATTCGTCGAACGGGCCGTTTAGTACATATTGATGCGGTGGATGATCCATGTTTCAAGGTCGCTTTCACATTCGTCATGATCACGTAAGAAATTGGACAACGTGGAACGAGTGTTACGTTATCCAGGACATTCCGCGCCGGCCTGGCAAGAATGTAGGGTAATGTTATATTTCTGTAATATAACGCCGGCTAAACGAGCCATCGTGATCGTTATCTCACCGCGGAATCGCAACTAAACGCGCTCGTGAAACGTTCGGGGACGGTTTATTTCGGACTAGCCGAATAAACGATTCCTATCGGGAGTCGAAACGAATTATCTCCGCGAAACGAGTCGGCTCTCGTTGTTCGGGTAACTGTGACATTAGTGGCTCTTGGTAGCACGATGAAAGTTCGTGTCATCTTCACCTCATGTTTTCATAGTAAACTGTCCCTTTTAAGACGTGCCCCTTCGTCGGTCTAAAATGTGCATTCGAAGAGAGAAGTCAATGAACGAGTGTGAAAAGTTTCGGTTCTTGAGAGAACCCTAAAGGTGAAGCATCCCCTATAAAGGAAATTCTAGAACTGTTTGGCTTGTAACCGATGACGTCTAATCAAAGGAAATACACGTTTTGTCCAGATTTTCGTGATTCCATTCCGCGGGCCTCTGTAAGGCGCGAGGCGGCTCGCAAGCAGGAGAGCGGAGATCGACGCGCACGATACACGATGTGTCAAAGTAGCCTGTTTACCTCACAAGTTACAGGTACTCCAATTACCTAGTACCATTGGATCAGCGGTGCAGGCCGTAGCGCCCCGGCACTCCGCATTCCGTCACTTCTTGCGCCTCTTGCACCTCTTGCGCCTGTTGCACCACTTGCGCCTCCACTTTCACGTGGCTACGCCGTCGCTCCAACGATCTTCACGTATTACACACGGTTGCACCCTGGAATGTCGATTGACGTTACAAAAGTCCTGTGCTTCGAGAAGAATGCAACTCGCGCGATCGGCCACAGAAGCTCGGCATCACGCGGCTATCCACGTCTCCGCGACCCGATCCGACCGCGACGCACAGCGGCCCAGAATCGCGAAAAGCTGGACAAAATTCGTATCTCTGTTAATTATGCATTATCAATTTCACACGGACTATGGCTTGACTAAAAGGTAAAAATATAAAGAAATTTTTGTAGAAACGATTTTTGTAGAATCTACGTTTAATTGGCAAGAAAATATTCGTTTAAGATCAGGCATTCACTTGAACTTGACTATTGTTTGTTTAAATAATGAGATCAGATACAAATCTGTGTCCTTCTCGACAAATTTCGTGTTTCTATTAATTATGCATTATCAATTTCACATGGACTATAGCTTGACTAAAAGGTGAAAATATAAACAAATTTTTTAGGAGCGATTTTTGTAGAATCCATGTTTAATTGGCAAGAAAATATTCGTTTAGGAACAGAATCGGGCATTCACTTGAACTTGACTATTATTCGTTTAAATAATGAGATCAGATACAAATCTGTGTCCTTCTCGAGAAAATTCGTGTTTCTATTAATTATACATTATGAATTTCAAACTGATCTTGTCACTTGAATAAAAGGTCAAAATTAAACAAATACCATCAACATCTACGTTTAATTGGCAAGAAAATATTCGCTTAAAAATGAGATCAGATACAAATCTGTGTGCTTTTCAATGTGGCTCAACCAAGTAGCCTACAAAAGGACATAATTTAATCTGTTCCATGAACCTAGTCCACCTATTTTTATAGAATCGGCCCACTGCGCGACATAGGAAACCGAATCGCGGCTACGCTACTTGCGCAATCGACAGAGGTTTTTCCTCGAGAGTCGCTCGTGCCGAGCCGTGTCCCGCATCCGCGAACGGAGGAAAATTACTTTGACGAATCGACCGGATCGAGAGCCGACAAAAACAGACGACCAACCGGCGAACAGGGAAGAGGTTCTCTCTCGCAATCAATTAAATCGCGCTCCTGTAATCCGTTACAAGACTACCGCGTAACTCGAACGATTCAATACGCAACAACACCGCCGCGCCGTCATCACCTCTTCGATCGCGATTTAATATAACGATCGATCAACCCAGCAACAATCTATACGGCACGACAGAGGTACGTTCGAACGATTCGGACTCAGCCTCTTCTCGCTTTCTCTGCCGATTTACATCTTCGAACCGTTTTCTCGACTTTGCATCCTTTTTCAATGGCCGCGCGGTCCTTTCTAAATGATTTCACAACACCAAATTCGACGGGCGATCGTAGGCAAACCCTCAAACGATCTTCTTCGGTCGCTTACCAGCGTAACGGACCGAAATTGTTCCAGCGATTAAGATCGGCGATCTGTCGCAACGAGTTTCGTTGGTTTCGATGAATTTTCGAAACCTGTGCAACTAGACTACTTCGCTGGGGAACCACTGTAAAATTCCATATGATCAAACTGTAAAATACATACGGATAGCTAACTGTGGTTGATCGAAACTCTTCCAACCCTTCCAGATCTCGAAGATCCCAATAAAATTTAGTCCAAGCGGACATGGGACAACAATAGTTAATTTTTACATGTACGATAATGATTATCGACAATTGTTAATGTATTGGTCAGCGGGGAGAACGCCGCGTGTGGTCGTGAGAATTTCCCAAAATGAGAGAAGAGGGACGAGAAGTTAGTCGAATGGGAAGCTATCGCGTTGAATCGAGAATGAAGAAGTAGAAGAAGAAGCGGCCCCGTAGAAACTTTATCTTATAGGGAAGATCGTGCGGGAACGCGAACGGTCCACGAAACGGAGCCGCGAAAAATATTTGACTCGCGAACTTTCACTCGCACTCATTCAGGGCCGTCCCATGAAAACACATCGCCCCACGTCTCGAAAAATAAATGCCCGGCTCGACTTGACTCGACCCGAAAAGAAACGAGCTTGTCTCTGACGCAGCGGTCGTCTAGAGCTATCCAAAAAAGATTCCCATGGCCACTTTCACGGTATCGAAAGCGCCGTGTGTAATTTCTAATCGACTGGACACAACCTCCCTCCTCCCCCTTCCACCAAACGGTCCGACACCTCCGGGGGTTTGCGAATGGTGTCACAACGGAGACTGGTCTCTTTCGAGTAAATAAAACTCGTGCGAAAATCCCCGAGACCAAGAATTCCTTCCAACACGATATCAAACGCTTCCAACGCGATATCAAATCCTTAAGAAATCTGCAGAATCTGGATGATGGAGCCTCTCGAATTCTCGAATTCTAAACCGATTGATAAAGCCGGAGAAATTGTCGGCAGAACTTTATCGAAAATCTGCTCGATTTCTTTAAGAAAAATCGAGAGAAATACGAGGCTTCGAGCGAACATCCGCCACTCGTTCATTAGAATACGAAATCAATGTTGAGGTCGGCGAAATGTAGGGCACGGATCCATGGGACCCCGAACAGGAATTTTCTTCGGGAGCCGCAAGAAAGGCAAAACAGCCCGGGGCGAGGAGCAACTTTCATGCATGCAGATTCACGTTTCGGTACAGGCTCGACCACGTATTATACGTTTACCTATACCTATACTTATACCTACACATATACCTATACCTGGCACCTACATACCCACATACCTATACACCGGCACGTATAAAGTGCTCGGACGTCCTCTGGTCGTACGACCACGGGACAACATAAGCTATTCTTTTCCTCCGGAGAAAGTACAAAAATAACAATTGCTTCGCGGCAATGAGCGGTGCCTCCCGTCTCCATATTCATCGGACAGACCGTGGATTACGTCAGCTCTCTTCTCTCGTATCTGGCCAGTTCGCGAGCACATACGTGCCTCGACGGTCAACAAGCGAATCGTTATTCAAAGATGGTGCGAATGATTTAGCTATCGATCGATCCTATTATTTACGTCTGCTCGTGCCCGATAAAAATCTGTTTAACGACCAGAGAAAGATTGGAGATCGTGACGCAACTGTCGTCGATTCTAGCCTATCGTTTATGGCTCGGCGACTGATATAAACCGGTTCGCCGTTCAAAACGATCGGAGAACCTCCTGGTTTCCCATTGATTCTATCTTTTTGGGTCTTCTAAAAAATAGTTCATCGCCCGGGAAAGAGGATATTCTAATTTATAGTTCACTTTATGATCCCATGATCAAACGAGATCCGAATTTTGCCTCGCGTTTCAAAAACCAACAGGTTCTCCGTCTCTAACATTGGATAATTGCATCTACATATACATATGTACATTCGCAAACAGGAAGTCTGCAGAGTTAGAAAGCGAACGCGACGCGGCGCGATGAGTCGCTGCTTCCGAATGAGAAACGTGCCACGGAAAGATCTCGCGATGGCTGGTGACGGCACGGCGTTTCTTCGTTGACGAGCCAAGTTAACTTTATTTAATTAACATTAACTAAACGAAACCATTAACTTTAACTAAACGAAAACACCTAATAAAGCATTAAATTTCATCGCGACTAGCTTATGCGCTAAGTAGAAAAATTTCATTCGAGAGTACTGTCGATCCTACTAATTAAGCTGTTTGGGATCAAACGACAGCGGTTATATGCGTTTGTGACAAAAATGGACAGGTGCAATTTAAAACAATAAAAATATTAGAAGAATATAAAAATATCGTTACATTATTTTCAAGCTATTAAACATATTAAGACAGAAAATAAATTTCCATTTCACTCCAGTTCGTTGCAACTCAAGAAAATCAAACGACAGCGGTTAGATGCGTTTATGACAAAAATGGACAGGTGTAATTTAAAACAATAAAAATATTAGAAGAATACAAAAATACCGTTACATTATTTTCAACCTATTAAACATATTAAGACAGAAAATAAATTTCGATTTCACTCCAGTTCGTTGCAATTCAAGAAGATCAAACGACAGCGGTTAGATGCGTTTATGACAAAAATGGACAGGTGTAATTTAAAACAATAAAAATATTAGAAAAATATAAAAAATACCGTTACATAAATTCCAACCTATTAAACATATTAAGACAGAAAATAAATTTCCATTTCACACCAGTTCGTTGCAATTCAAGAAGATTATTTTTATCTTGGATGAAGATCTTGCTGTCTAATGTGCATACCATAGGTGCACTATAAACTCTACACAGGGAATCGTTTCAACGAGAACAATGATCACAAGAATGGACCGTTATTTCGGGGCAACAATCAACGGAGCAAAGCTAAATTACATGGCGCCTCCGTTTCCATTCGTCGTTCCCTTCTACCACGATCCGAATGCTCCATTGTACACCTCGAACGACTACCTGCTTCGATACGCGTACGGCAACTGCTTTAAATTCGCAGGCGTAATAATAATTTTCTTTGAAAGTGTCGCTAAAAGACTACTCGTTTGAATTTGATTGTTTTCGACGTTCGGACAATTGTGTCCTCTGAAGAAAATCGTGGCGATGGTCCATGGCCATCGACAAAGAGACACAACGCGACGACCGATTTAAGTTACGAAAAGAGCGAAGATCAACGGATCACGAAAGCGGACGACCAGGATTCCTCCGGAGGACGCGCTCGGTGGTTGAGAAAGATCGACTGGTGTACAGACCCTGACTTTTCGACCCGCTGCACGATGACTCGTGGACCATTGATCGTCTCATGTTCTTGTATCCTCGTCCTTCGACTCTAACATATGGCCATCCTGTCAAGACTCACTCCGTTTCGTAACCCTCGTCATCGCGGAGGGTCGCGCAACGTAATCGCAGCTCTTCGATGAAATATTTACAACGATTTTTCCGAGTTATTCGGTACACTTATCATAACGTGTGAAACCAACGGTTTCCAATTTAGAAAGCCTATAAATATTGTTCCAAAAACTAAATACCAATGATCGAAGACAACGAACGGCGTTTTTCTAATTTCCATGAAATCCTTCGGTTTGGCCGCTAGGCACTTCTGGTATTGCGAAAGGAACAGGAAGAAGAAACGTCGACTACGTAAATTGCTACAACGGTCTGTTAGTTTCGACGATAACAAGTGTCAATAAGATTTGGTTTGAAACTAATTGTAGTCTGCTAGTCTCCTTTGATGTGTTTGTCGCGAATGATTCGGTGCTGTAACCACCGTGATACCAGACGAACTTTTTGCAATGCCTGCGAGCCACGGATTTGACCGAAACGTTGTCCACAACAGAGGAGGTTAGCTCTCCTTCTTTTCATCGAACATCAAGCCGATTTACCGTCACGTTTAACACTCGTCCACACGACGTGGTACCCGGGTACCTATTTCAAATTCTTATAAAAAATTACCTTTGTGGATGAGGGTTAATCTGTTGCTATCGGGAATATCGTCAAGCCAATATAGTCGGAAGACTTCGGTGGGTGTGAACGAATTACGGTTCACGAGCGAAAGCGTAAATCGCGTTTGCGAGTAATTGTAATCTGCCAAAGGTCGAGGATTCGTTGAACATCGAATTAGAGATGAAAGAATGGGGAATCGAACGAGGATTGTCCCAGAGACAAAGAGTCAGGTGCATCGCACCTGAGAAAGCAGTCGGAAGAATGAGTAAATGCGTTGATTACAGAACGTCATCGTACACGAAGCCGATGCAGGTGCCGTCCCGGCGGAGTCGACATGATTCATGATCGAGCCACAACAGTGGGCACCTCTTAATCGTATCGACCCGCAACTTTCTACCGTTCGATTAGCCGATACGCAGGTGTTTAGCAACAATAATTCTCCGGTTTCGTTAACGCCGCGCCATCGAAACACGGGTTTCATAACACAACATAGTAGGCAACAATTTCAAAATGCAATTCACGCGTGTTTCACTAGCAAGTGTTTTCTTGCAAATGTACACGCTTGGATATCTCCCAACGTAACGAGAGACATTAGTTTGTTATTAACTGTTTATCAACGCAGTCAACCCCTCCTATAACGCGATTAATTCAGATCAGATCAAACTAAATTACATTAATTATTATATACAATTAATAAATTATATATAATTATTAATTATTATTAAATCAAACTAAATAGAGAGAGAGAGAGAGAAATCGCAATTTTTGCTCCGCATTATAGAAGGGTGTGTTGTAATGTTAAAAGCGAATATTATTATTTTTCTTATTAGGAACGATTTAACATTACAGAATCGGCATGGAGATGGATTGAAGAGCTTAGAATCGTAATCGAGATCGGAAGGGTTGATTGTTGTAGTCCGATCGATATGCGAAAACATTTATTGATAAATGGTCGAGGGTCGTGGCGGTATTATTTTATGGGCATCGGATAAAATTCGGTATACATTATCGAGATTAGCGTGAAATACCTTGATATGTATCGGTGTCTCTGAGCTAACAATCAGTCTGTCCCAGTCAATCCTGCGATCGACACCGTGTACGGAGGAAGCTGAGCGCTCGAAGACGAAAACGAAAACTTTCACGCGCGTGCCAGCGCGACCGTTACTCTCGCACTCGCATTCGTGCGATCTTGCACTCGCGAACGCCCAAAGGAAACTGAAAGTCCCGTTTCGTCGCCGAAAGCCCCGTCAGCTCGCAAACAAGGCCGGACCCATTGAAATCCTTATCCTCGTACCTGCTCGTACATACACACGCATCTACCATATATCTGGCCGCCGATACTGTTGTTCTTGAATGGCTCAACGATTTTATGTGCTCGTCAAATCCATACAATTTATCGTTTTATTTTATTATGACTTCCTATTCCTAAAAGAGGTAAAATTCTAAATCAAATAGGTTGCATTGCAAATTTTTAGTCAAAGATTAATGACAGCTTCACATATATGTGGATTGTCAAAAGTATATTCGTAATTTGAATGCATTTTAAAATAATAATGAACGAAACACATCAGTAAACAAAACGCAACAGTTAAGAATCAATGATAAAGATTTTGGTTCCGATTCGAATATATTTAACTTGCTTTCATCATTAATATATTATGAGTCCTTATTATGAGGTTGTAGATATGTAGTGAAATTTTGAATTTGAATGTATAATCGAGTGTGTAATCGATATATATATACACACATTATATATATATTCGATACGTATCGACTCGATGATTCGATTATCGATACAAAATAATGAGGGGAATAAACAGTGTATGTATAAATTACAGTCTGCGAGCGCGCGTGAGGACAGTGTGAAATTATTTAGAAAAAAATAAGTTTGTAAATAAACGTCCTGCTTTAGAATGGCTAATTTCACAGCCGATTTATTCGACGTTTTCGAAGAGACGGAAGATGTGGAAATAATTCCACCGCCAGCAATACAGAATGACGAAACGGAGTCGTTGAATGAAACGTAAATTGCATTCCTAACCTCTATGCGACATAACCTTATAGTTGACTTTGCAATGTGTTTTCTAATTTTTCAAATTGGTACGCAGAAAAACGGGGGAAAGCAGCGGGAAACGAGAACTCGATCCCACTGACAGCAATTGTGTTGAAGTTGCAAAGAAATTAAAATCAGACCCTGTGTTGGATGATCTAAAGTAAGTTACAACAAACGACGATGTAGAATATACACATTGTAAATTGGTTGTTTTGTTGTATATAGCATAGAAGAATTAGCTCCACGAATCAAAATCCATACTATAGAAACGATCGAGTCCTGCACACACGAAGTTGCGGTTCCACCAGATTACGATTATGTACCGTTGGAGTCTAAGACAGGAAAACCAGCCAAAGAATATAAATTCGTATTGGATCCCTTTCAGAAGGAAGCAATATTGTGTATAGAAAACAATCAGTCTGTTTTAGTATCTGCTCACACTTCGGCTGGCAAAACTGTTGTTGCCGAGTATGTTTTATTGTACTAGACATGTACGAGTCTCTAAGGAATCCTATTACAGACTATTCGTTTTACAGATACGCTATAGCGTGCTCGTTAAAAGACAAACAAAGAGTAATCTATACGACTCCCATAAAAGCACTGAGTAATCAAAAGTATAGAGAGTTCTTCGAAGAATTCAAAGATGTTGGTTTGCTGACCGGAGATGTTACTATCAATCCAACAGCCAGTGTTTTAATTATGACTACGGAAATTTTAAGAAATATGCTTTACCGAGGATCAGAGGTTTTTTCAATACTTTTTCTATAAAAGTTTTAATTGTACACTTTATTTACTAGTTGCATTTATGAATAGGATAAATAAGTTAAACGCACAGGAATCGTTACATTGTTAATATTACCAATGAGTTTAATGTTGTAGGTAATGCGTGAAGTCGGATGGGTAATCTTTGACGAAATTCATTACATGCGTGACAAGGAAAGGGGCGTTGTATGGGAAGAAACATTAATATTGTTACCAGACAATGTACACTACGTTTTTCTTTCCGCTACTATACCAAATGCGCGACAATTCGTTGAGTGGGTCGCGCATTTACATAAACAGCCTTGTCATGTTGTTTATACGGACTACAGACCAACTCCGTTACAACATTACATATTCCCCGTTGGCGGTGATGGAATTCATTTGGTTTGTAGAACAGTATCGATACGAATGATTAATCGAAACACAGTTAATAATTAAATGTATGCAGGTAGTAGACGAGAACGGACAATTTAAAGAAGACAACTTTAACAGAGCGATGGCGTGTTTGCAACACGGCGACGCGGCTAAAGGAGACACGAAAGGCCGTAAAGGGGGTATGCGACGTTCGAACGCTGGAGAGACAAATATTTTCAAAATGGTCAAAATGATTATGGAAAGGAATTTCGCGCCTGTAATTATCTTCAGCTTTTCGAAGAAAGACTGTGAGATTTACGCGATGCAAATGGCTAAATTGGATTTGAACACATTGGAAGAAAAACAGCTGGTGAACGAGGTGTTCAACAACGCCATGGATGTACTGAACGAGGAGGACAGACGTTTACCACAGGTGGAAAATGTTTTGCCACTGTTGAAGCGGGGAATAGGAATTCATCACGGTGGACTTTTACCTATATTGAAAGAAACTGTAGAGATACTGTTCGGCGAAGGTCTGATAAAGGCGCTTTTCGCGACAGAAACGTTCGCGATGGGATTGAACATGCCAGCGCGAACAGTGTTGTTCACTGCGTCGCGAAAATTCGACGGTAAAGATTTCCGCTGGATCACTTCCGGAGAATATATACAAATGTCCGGTCGCGCTGGTAGAAGAGGATTGGACGAGAAAGGCATAGTTATACTGATGATTGACGAACAAGTTAGCCCTGTTGTCGGCAAAGCGATTGTACAAGGAAAAGCAGACCCCATCAACTCTGCGTTCCATTTAACTTACAACATGGTTCTGAACTTATTACGAGTTGAAGAAATTAATCCGGAATATATGCTTGAGAGGAGCTTCTATCAGTTTCAAAATCAAGCCTCTATCCCCGACTTATACAATAGTAAGTAGATCATTTATTTCCTCAATTACATATTACAATTTTTACAAATGATTACAGAGGTAAAGGAATTACAAGCGGCATATAACGCAGTGAATATCGATAAATATAATCAGATATCATCTTACCATGACATACGTGAACAACTCGATCGTCTTACTACCGAATTCCGATCTTACTTGACAAAGCCGGAGTACTTGCTACCCTTCCTGCAGCCTGGAAGGCTAGTGAAAGTATGCGTTTATATATATATATATATACATTTTATCTGTATTACTTACTCATACAAGAGCCATGTCTTCTAAAATATTCGTAATATTCTAGGTAAAGAATGAAAGTGAAATGTTTGATTGGGGTATTATAGTGAATTTCAAAAAGAAAAACCCAAAGAATGCAACGGGAAAGGAGAACACGGTCATTATTATTGATATTTTACTGCACATTTCTAAAGAGTCCAGTGAGGGGTGTCCTGTACCCTGGCACGAAGGTCAGGAGGGTGAAGTGGAAGTGGTACCTGTACTGCACACGTTAATTTCTCAAATAAGTTCTCTCCGGCTGTATTATCCAAAAGATTTAAGACCGTCGGACAACAGAAAGAGCGTATTAAAGACGATACAAGAAGTGAAGAAAAGATTTCCCGATGGATTACCACTCTTGAATCCCACTACAGATATGCGTATAGAAGACGAGGCATTTAAAGATATCGTTAAAAAAGTCGAACTACTTGAAGAGAGACTGTATTCGCACCCCCTGCACAAGGTAAAGTATCTGTCAACTCTAGTCATTAATACTTCAACCACCGTGCGTACTAAATACATTTTTCTTTTACGTAAACATAGGATCCGAATGTAAATACATTATACGAACAATTCTTAAACAAAGAGAATTTGGGTGTTCAGTTGAAACAAGCCAAGTCGGAATTGAAAAAAGCCAAATCGATACTTCAAATGGACGAATTGAAATGTAGAAAAAGGGTATTAAGAAGGTTGGCCTATTGTACAGCATCCGATGTTATAGAATTAAAGGGCAGAGTGGCTTGCGAACTGAACGGGGCCGATGAATTGTTAATGACCGAGATGATCTTTAATGGATTGTTTAATTCGTTGAGCGTACCACAAATGGTAGCGTTGATCAGTTGTTTCGTTTGTGACGAGAAGTCGAACGAAATGCCGAAGTCTACCGAGGAATTAAGTGGTCCGCTTCGACAAATGCAAGATTTGGCTCGAAGAATAGCGAAAGTATCTACAGAAGCTAATTTAGAGTTAGACGAAGACAAGTACGTGGAAAGGTTTAAACCCTATCTCATGGATGTGGTATATGCTTGGAGTAAAGGGGCAACGTTTTTACAAATTTGTAAAATGACAGATATATTTGAAGGTATATTGCAGATTTTTATTTGTTTTTTTTTTTCATTGTATTATAAACGAAATATAGGATAGACAGTATCCAATGTATTTTTGTATCGTGGTTATTATCTACTGATTTTAGTCGTTAATCGTTTAAAATGCAAAATCATTAATATTTTTGTTAGTACTTTAGACACATGGCAAACTTCCGTAAAGTCTATCGTATGCTTCGTTTGAGATTTGCATCTTTATATTGATTTTCTTCCCAGCTAACTTAACTTTGATTCCGTTCATTCGTCTAGGTTCAATTATACGATGTATGCGGCGTTTAGAGGAAGTTCTTAGGCAATTGTGTCAAGCAGCAAAAAATATTGGAAATACGGACTTAGAGAATAAATTCAGCGAAGCAATTAAACTTATAAAACGTGATATTGTCTTCGCCTCATCTTTGTATTTATAATAAAAAATTCTTAAAACGATGTGCTATTATTTAAAATATAGTTTTTTTTTATTACGAGTTCTATTTATATATCTTTTACAAATCAAGTTCTTTCCCGACTCACACTTTAAGATACTTAGTAACATAATAACGACAAACAAAAGACAACTTTTGTTTGAGGTTTTCAGAAGTAATTTATTTCTAGTAATTTAAAATATACAATGCACATGCATGGAAAGGACTTCTCTCTTTTCTTTTTCAGTTAATATACACATATAAATACACATATATAAATATTTTTATATATATATATGCGTATAATATATAAAAAAAAAACACATTTGTCGTACGAATTGATAGTACGGAAAGATGTAACATAAAAATTAATCGTATTGTATAATAAACAGAACTCATATTAACTGACAACTATTCGAAACTTGTAAAGTTTTGAATAAATAACACTTTCAGAATATTGCAATGCTTAGTTTCTACATTTTAATTTAATTACAACAAATTACTTATACTTATCGTTCTTCTAGAATTACCGTTTCTTGAGGGCAGAATTTTAGGTCCATGAGAGTTAGTTGCGAATCCATGGATGTCAACTAGAAAAAAAACAAAGAAATTTGATCACGTGCCGATTTTAAAAACTTATGGTCAAATTTCTTATGAAAACATGAATGCAAATTCTTTGGTTATACATGAACGCGGTAGAAAAAGAAACGACGCGAAGAAACATCTATATAATGAGAACTCAAATGCTTACATCATCTACTTACATCCCTTCGAGGCCAACTACATAGGACCTTGTACTCTTCCATAGGATAGCCCTCCACGATGAGAAAATTAAGAAGGGTTTGGAGCGGTGTGTCCGACTGAAATCTGCGCTCCAGATATTTCCCAGCTGGCAGCCACACTTTAACTTTCAGTACACCGTCTCCTACCGCTTGCTGTGGTTCAGGAGGGAGATTGTCTTCTAGGGCTCGCCTATGAGCTTCTTTCCTTGCTTCTTCGACCAACTTCTCATTCTCTGCTTCCTCTTTTCGTCTCTTTTCCATCTCTTCTTCCATTTTCTTCTGTTCTTTCGCTTTCTCTTTTGCTCTACGCAGTGATAAAACATTTTATTTCAAACATATCCTTTACTTTCTTTTTCGCAATTAATTAATTATGTATTTACCTATCCGCAGCTAAACTTTCTTGATAAGCTCTGTCTTGCTCTTGTTTGACTCTTTCTCTAGCTTGTCTCTCTTCTTCGACATCGATATCAGCGCGCCTGTATTCCTGTTAATTAAAAAATCCAATAAATTAAAATGTGACTCGGATTTATCCAATCACTCGTATATATGTATAAGAACATTTCCATTCACCTGAAACACATCTACAGCGTGAATTAAGTTGGTCAGCAGATCACTGACCCCCACATTGCCATGGACTGTCATGAATATTTCCGTGTTCGACCTGATTCTCATTATAATTACAAGAACGGGTAATGTATCGACTTCTATATTCTTCATAGCTAATGCTGCAACTGATCCTAGCGTCTCTTTTACTGATAAAAGAAACCTGAGATTCAAAAGTAACTAATTACTGAGAAAAACATTAACTTTTTAAATGGAAATAGTTATTTTTAAAACAATATGTACCTCTGCTTATTAGACTCGGAAGTGATATCCCAACCCCATACAATGAAATTTGCGGACAATACTTGCAGTACTGTTTCGAAGCCTAGTAATTGTGCGCAAAATACGTTTGCTAGTATACTGTTATCGTGATGTAAATAGACAGCTAACAATTTTCTCTGAAATAAATCAAGTTTATATTTCACACGAGATATTATTCAACGTAACTATCGATTCGAGTGACTACAAACCTCTTTTGCAGGCTTTAAACATGATTCTTTAACAGCGTCCTTAAATTTGCCGGTAAAAAATTCTGGATGCGCTTGTCCGTATCGTTTCTCGAATTCCTCGGCAAAATGCAATGTTCCCACGGTCTCATCCATAACATTATCTGGCACTGTACGAAACACGATTTAATTTTATGAATTTATTCACAGCACACGAACTAGAAAATATACTTACTAAGACGTTGTATTTTAGTAGTGGTTTTAATATCTATGAAAATATCATCGTCAACGTTGAACGAATCCTCTACGTCGTATGCTTCCTCTAAAGAACTATCGCTTTCAACCAGGTCTATAACTTCCTAAGACCGTACAAAATATTATTTATATATTACATAATTTATAGATTATTTATTTACATCGAAAAGTACCTTTTTCTCCTCTTTCAATGGTAGCTCGGTAACAAAAAGATCATGCTCTGGATAAGAGATTCCAGTTTGTGCTAGCATTATGCTATCATTTTTCACTGTACTTGGCCAACCTTTCCATTGTTGATTTCGAATAGGAACATTTATCAACGCATCGATACCAGACTTTACATCCAAGACTGTGCTCGAACCGCTAAACTTTAAATTGTACGTTTTCTTGTTTGTTTCATCTCTGATATTTAAAGTGTATGTTTGAGTCATACGCTCCGTGCATTTCGATTTGTCGCTAAAAATATAATGAACACACTAAAGTTGCCATTTACACTGGAAAACTATTTCTTTTTTAAAATGTGCTTACTCATCGGTCATAAAATCTGGCGAAGTAAACATATACAAGGTATTCTCTTTTGGCAAGTCTAATGTGTGTAACGGCGTTGAAAGCGAGTCAGGTGTTTTTTTCCATCCACGCAGACGTTGCTGGCAATGTGGAACGTTTGTCTGCTCCCATATAAGCTGCCTCAGATCCTCTAGAGATAACATGTTCCAATTAGAAACTAATACCAACTAGTATTAACAAAAGTATCAAAGAATGTTTAGCGAGTACTTACTCACAGTCGAAGACTCAGATATATTTATTATATAAACACGACTATGGTAATTAACACAGAATGTGAGTGTTCTTGCTCTTGCATAATTTTTATATTTACTTGTCCCAGGTATTGAATTTTCTATAACATCCACTTTCACGTTATTCTTCGTATCGTTAACAGTTTGCGACGATGACGAAGAAGATGAATGTGGCATTCTTTTGATTTCCTCTATCATTTCTATATCAGGACTCATTTCAGAGGGTAACTGTTGCGTACCGCTAGGCATGGCTTGATTTACTGCTGCCTACATAATGTTGTAAAATATTATGTTACATTGTGCTGCTTATAGAAATGAATTTATATATGTATTTACCAATAAATCCCAACTTGACTCCTCTAAATACTTAATGGCATGTCCGACATCATCGATTCCAGTGCAAGCCTA
>CM052331.1:158500-169247 GCA_028455615.1 Lasioglossum zephyrum
AGATCAGTCGAAAATTCACGGTAGTTGTATCCATTGTCAAAAAGAGAGTTTTGTTGCGTGTATCACAGTCCGCGCGCGTGGCCAACAGAGGAAGAAGAGACTTTTTTTATGCCTTCCACGCCGGGCACCACCACTTTATCATGATTAAATTATTCTCGTTAAAACAGGCGAAAAAGGATGGCGAGTCACCGAAACCTGGTACCCAGAAGAAGGCATCTGCAGCACAACTCAGAATTACAAAAGGTTTCATTGATGACCTTTTATCGTCTTTTTTCCTATTTTCTCGTCTTATTCTATCGGCTATCAACTTTCTTCAGCACGCGACTAATCTAAATTTCTTCCTCGTGAGCCCCTTTCTCCAAGTTCTTTTAGTGTTTCTTATGTCTATGCACAAAAATTACCAACAATGATTCAAGCGATTCTTGTTCGATCATTTTTATTTATAAAATTATGCTCTTAAGAATCTGCACTTTGCTTTTAGCTTCCTCTTACACCAGTACGCACAATGGTATATAATGTACGCATGTTTATGCTCCTTTTAGATTGCTTGTTAAACTACTGTCAATTGGAGTGCATAAATAGCTGCTCTTTGAAATTATTCCAAAACCTTATTGCTCTGAAAGATAAGACTAAAATAGTTAATGGTTTTTCTTTTCCATAGATATAAATGAATTAAACTTGCCAAAAACATGTGGAACGGAGTTTCCTGATCCTGATGATCTTCTTAGTTTTAAACTAATTATTTGTCCAGACGAGGTAAAAAATTACCATAATGTATAATCATTTGTTTAATCGAGTAAATGTAATTTTGTTATTTTTTTAGGGATTTTATAGGGGTGGTAGATTCGTTTTTGGTTTTAAAGTTGGACCAAACTATCCACATGAACCACCCAAAGTCAAGTGTGAAACACAAGTTTATCATCCGAACATCGATCTGGATGGCAATGTGTGTTTGAATATCTTAAGAGAAGATTGGAAACCAGTTCTCACCATTAACTCTATCGTCTACGGACTACAATATCTCTTTTTGGTACACGATACAACATATTAGTGAAATTTTTTGGTCCAAATAGGATCAGAAAAATTCTACTAACTATGCAAAGGCACACTTTCTTTTTTCGAGGCTACAAAATATTATCATGGTGGAAGCTTTCTTGGTGTGCCATTGCAGGGTTAAATGTATTAGTAAACCAAAAAACATATAAGTTACACATTTTGAGAAAACATTGTTTCTTGCTCAGGAACCTAATCCGGAAGATCCACTAAACAAAGATGCTGCAGAGGTTCTGCAAAATAATAGGAGAGCGTTTGAGCAGAATGTAGCGAAAGCAATGAGAGGCGGGTATATCGGCTCGTTTTACTTCGAACGATGTCTGAAGTGAAATAGTGCTCGTTTCCTGCGAGGACACACTGAGGAAAAGAGACCGAGAGTAAAACTTCGCCCTGTTCTGAACGCGTTCCTCTCGTCCATCACGTTCATTTATCGACAAACCTCTTTGCGTCTTCTTGATCTCGAGTGCTTCATACCTTTGGTCGCCGAACCATTGGTAGAAAACAAAACAAAACAAAAAAAAAAAGAAATAAAATAACGACATCAATGCGTCGTTCTCTCGGAGTTGTGGGATACATTTTCTTTTTTCTTCTTGTTTTCTCTTTCAATCAGTATTTTGCGGAAGATCGCAGTTGTCTTTACGCTTGCAAGTTTCTTACTTGACCGATTCATTGGTAAATGCAAGTAGAACTTATGAAGTAGCGATTGTTAAAAAAATTTTCTCAAATATTCAATCTGTGATTACAGATATTACGACTATCCTTTGCTAGAAATGTATGTTTGGCCACAATCGCTCCAATTTCTCTTGCGATCATTCAAGTTTATTTGAAATTTTTATCCAATTGGAATTGCGGTATCTGTGCGATTAAGAACACCAGCCGATATGAGTAGTGGTCAAAATTATTGCAACTCTTCTCTCTCTCTCCCCTCCTTCCCTATCTATCTATCAATCTATCTCACTTTCAAAGAATTAGTCACGACCGTAGCCAATCTTTTCGACAAAAAAGTATGTATATAGATATGTAATACGTGTACAAGATTTACAAATGCATATGCAATAGCGATCGTCGCAGTTCTTTTCACGAACGTGTCTCCGCTCTGAGAATTACTTTTCGCAGGATATAAATTATTTTCCACGAGCGGATGTATCCTGCTATGCTCTTTATCGGAAAACCACGTAATTTAATTTATGTATCGATGGAAAGTGGAATATAAGGCTGTTAAGGAAAAACTTTTGCATTCTTATCCACATTTATCATGACCCTGAAGCAGTAATCCTGTAAGTGATGAAACAATATTCGATTGATCATATTTTATAGACAGAGACACGCGAACATGTTAATTGTAGAAGTCACGCTCGATTGTTTTTACGATCTACATAGTCACAGCAATTTCTACTTACTCTTCTCGCCGACGTAGCAATATGTGTAACAATATTGTTTCAATGAAATCATTAGACATTTTACATGTATACTTTTAATAAGATAAACATATGAACTTTACAGAATATTTCATGCTCTGGCAATAATTTCATAAATATTCCAAACGGATGTTTAAAAAAATAGTTGGAGATACATTTTATACAAATGAACTCTTAGCGAGTCGACTACGTCTACCTAAATTATAAACCTGTAGTATGAAACGTGATTTAAAGAAAATATACAAACAGACACATTGTTGATCTATGGTGTACGATTACTTTACCAGCATTTTGAAAATGTTCGTTTATTTACAATTCATTATGAAATTTATATTGATTAATGGAATCAACGCTACGAAGTCCTGAATCAAGCATGCCCTCTGAGTTAGCATTAATTTATTATACTTTAGTACAGTGCTTACGAGAATCTTAAAAACTAAAGAAGCGTCCTAGCCTCGATCCAACTTTGCTGTCCTTAATTTAGGTCCCATCTACGTCGAGTGTGTTTTGAAGGCACTTTTTCGAGCGCTTCAAGAGCAATCGAACAACTTTCTCCTTTCTGATCTACTTCTCTTTCTCTCTCTCACTCTCTTTCGATCATGCACGCTTCTGGCTTTCTTTCGTACCAGAATTATCATTCTCATCCTAAATAACCATTTCCCTTCTCGTAAAAAAAAAGATTCGATCGCGCTGGACAATGAATTGGCCTGAGCTCGGCGAAGAAGCACGGTGATTTGAAAATCGAGATCAGAACATATTCCCTGGAATCTGGAAATCGAAATACACGAACGGTCAAGAGGAGATACAAAATCCTTCGTGTGGTACGATCGAATTTATTATATTTTGTATATATATATAGGCATTGTATATACATATGTCTACACACATATAGACATTATATAATTTTGTTAATCGTGAGACGTAATTACATTTTTACTAGTGCTTACGAGAAGAGACGTGCTTCTCCGCAGATTCCATCGTGGAATGGATTTCCAAACGCTCGAAAGGATGCTACCATTGTTGTATGTACCGAGCTATGATCATGAAAAGCCAAGAGATACGTGAAAAAACAAACAACAACAAAAAATCGCTCTCGATTTTCGACATGACTCATTGCACAACTCGGTTTCACCTCGAAATGGGAACGCGTTAAGGACGATCTACCTACAACCTAAACTATACGACATGGACTGTCACCTACCGACAATGGCAATAGACCGGCACTGGCACCGGCACAAAATATCGAAACATGCGTTTTAAATGGAACTGTTCACACTATACTGCACAGACCGACACCGACTAACATTCTCGCGAAGAATGTTTTATCGGTTCGTGCCGGTGCGTGAAATTTTTATCATATACATATTTGACACATAATAAAATGTATTTTTTAGCTTTTTAATATAGGCCTACATAAGAAAGTTGTAAACAACTTCTTTGTAATTCCGATCAATTTTTTCAAAATTTCTTCGTTTTAAATATTGATAGAATTTATCGTCTTATTTAAGTAACTCCAATATTCTCTCTATCGACTATTCCCTCTTCTTCAAAATCAGATGCACCCAAATGCATACTTCTTTTTTCTCTCTTTCTCTTCATCTAAAAGTACGGCGAGAAGATCGTCGCTGTCCGATCCGCTCATTTTGACCGTTTGTCACCGAAGTATAGTATATACTAGTTATACAAGTATATACTATCATGCCGTTGTCGGTACATGACGATCCGTGCAATGTAGTGCAAGAAGGACCTTCAAAACTATCGTGCCGGTTTGTACCGTTGTCGGTAAGTGACGATCCGTGCCGTATAGTGTAGATCGACCTTTACTATATCAATCAGGATACTCGACTCGGATGCTTCGCAATTTATTTACTTACTTAAGCTAGAAATATAAACGACCGGGAGCCTTTATCGAGTCAGAGGCGCTCCGCCGAAGTTAAACGATGTGGGTACAGTCTGCGAGTGAAAGGCGTATCCTAGAGGAAAAAGTCAACATTCTTTTTATAGCCGCTCATAATTATAATAATAACAAATCCGTTCGAAGAACTCACCACCACTTTGTTCAATTCTTTTACTTTCCAGAGCTGCTTTGCGCTGATCCGCAAGCAGGATAATTTCCTGTAATGCCTTTTGCTGTTCCGAAGTCAAATGATTGGTCAATCCTCTATACCACACGGTGTCTGATCTTTCGATATCTGAAGGCACAAGTAAACAAATTATACACGTCTACAATTAAACATATACACATACATTATCTTAAGTTTGCTTACTTTGCATAACTTCTTTGAAAACAATATATTCGTCTTGGTTCGTATCTTCCGAATCCAAAGGCGTAACATAGCACTCGAGAGGAGTTTCCTCATTGGCATCGTACTCCGAGTCGTCACCATCATCGTCCGATCCATGATCACCATGCCCGTCTTGGATTGACGCCGACACATTGAAACCATGCTGCGCAGACGACCTTGTGACCCTATCTTGAAGCTTCTCCAAATATTCTTGGCTATCATCATCAACTTCATCTTCGTCCGATGATAATACCTCTACGAAAGCATAATCAAATAATTATACTGCATCTTTTCATTTAGCAGTGTCTACTCTTATTTTTTAAATTAAATTACCTTCTTCGAGATCGCTACCATCATCGTCGTTTTCATCGTCATCCATGTCGGACACTTTAGCCGCATAAGCCCTCTTCAAACCATCAAAAAGTAGAATTAAAGATGGTATAATTTGTTGAGCGCATTCGTTCACTGCTGCTGGCCTTGCTGGCCCCATGTTAATTAACGTGCACAGTCCAAGAACACAGAGTTTTCTGTCATGTAATCTAGAGGGAAAATTGTACGTACAGTTTAAACGTTTGTTTCATTGATAGTAATTCAACACTTGTAAAACTGTAAAATATTTACCCTAGGAAACAGTCAGTATCGTGTATCCATTGTTTGATAAAGTGAGACGCGATTGGTTCTGTTGACTGCCCGAAGTTTCCTTGCAGTCTCTCCATCGTTTCGAGGCACAATGCTGGGTTATAATAAAGAGCTGCAATTACTACTTGTAAACACATTGTTCTTAATTCAGAGGTCTTCACTTCTCGCATCAAACGCTCCAGTACCAATTGGACGAGAGATGGTATACACTGAAAAAAATGACTTCTAATGAGCACCACTGAAAACCAAAGAATTCGTATATAAAATTTTTGAGAGATTATACCTGATCAATGTGGCCTTTACATTGAAGAATTATAACTTCCAACAACTTGGCAGCGTGGCATTCTGGGTCTTCTCCAGCATCTCCAGTCAACACCTACCAAATAAAAGTACTTTGTAATGTACAAGATTTCGCGGAGTGAACAAATATATAGATTTTTAACATACAGCTTTGCACATATTAAACATAGCCAACACGTGGTTCTCGTTAGATAGAAAAGCCGGTGTGTCCACTGTGATGTAATTGTGAAGGGCAGGCATCATATCGATAAAATATTCAAACGCATCCTTCTGGAATAGTTGGTACATCAATTCTAAGACTTTCCACATATCGCTAGAAATCGTCTGGCTAGTCAAGTCGTAAACCAAAGAAAATGCTTCTTCGTAGAAGTCTGCAAACATGAGAAATATTAACACATTAGTTAAAATAATCTTAGTTATATTTTGTGACGTTGCAAATATTGCAACGTCATCATATTAAAAGTGGGGTTCTGGTGAGGGTGGTATGATCAAACCCCTGCGATTTAGAAACGGCGAAAAAGAAAAACGTGACAATTTGTCAAGTCGCAGCATAATGTTACAGCTTACCCATGACGCTCTCTCCAAAAATATGTGCAACAACCTGAAGCACTATAGGCCGCAACTGTTCCATAATTTGTGGCTCAGTAATCATTGCACCCAACAAGGTTTCTATTGTATTTAACAATCCCATGGCAGTTATGGCTTTTTCGTCGCTGCCTTCGTCGTTGTCGAGCACTTGACTAAATGTCGCAGCCTAACGAAGCAAGTAGTTGTTATTAACTTTTCGACTTACTTGAACCAAAATTAATTAAAAAATATTATACTCACTAAATGCTGGCACATTTGTACAGCGATCGGCATAAGCTGATTCGAATACGTAGAAACAATTTTCTGGATAACAGTCGTTAAATCATCGTTCTCCGTCTCGCGTACAATATTTAATAATTCCAGAGTGATTGGTTTGATCAAGGGTTCTACATATTTTTGTGCTTTATCTTGAGCGGAGAGAAGCATTTGCAAAGCGATAGCAGCCTCCACCTTAACTGGTAGATCTTGGTCCCTTAACAGAGCGTTCGTCGTCAATCGAATTGCCTCGACTAATATTTGCTCTTGCTTGAATTTTATTTCGGAGAAGTAGTGCAACACCCAACATGCCTAAAACAACCGATGTAGAAGCAAATAGTTTCTCGAAATGAAAAATTCAACAGGTCGTTATCTCGTTAAAGAACATTGCTGCTTACTCTGGCTCTCATATGTCCGTGAGAACTATTGAATTCAGGAAACACGTATTGTAACAACATCTTATCCATCTGTTCTTTGTAGACCTTCTTCTTTAATAATACATTCGCTAAACTTCCGACCTATAAGAACATTTTTAAATATCGCTGCGTGACTCGGTAGATTCTTTTAATTCAAATAAACGTACCATGTGTAACGCGCCGTCCTTTTGTCTGGGATCTGCATTCGGACTAGTTAAGACTTCCATGCAGAATCGCATGGTTTGTTGAAGCATACCCTTACGCATCTTGCAAGCGGAGCGCAGTAGAATCTGTGCTGCGTTTACCGGAGATACAAAATCTTCAAAGATATCTAAAACAAAAAACAATAATTTTTCATGTTATGAAAGGATAAGAAGAAGAATATTTAAATAAAATGAATTACATTTTCTTAACATTCTTACCGAATTTCACTCTAATATATTCATGCGGATTGTTATTCCAAAGCTCCTCGTCTGAGGCAGAATATGAAAGGATTGGAAAGAGTACATCACGAATAATCTCAAACATGTGTGGTTTCAAGAACTTCCACGAATATGCATGACTCACTCTGGAAATGTAAAACAGGAGTTTTATTGAGCTATGTCGTTTTAAGAACACTTACTTATACAAGCTGTATTCGCACGGTATTCGTGGTACAACCGGAACGATGCTGATTTTACGGAAAAACCTAAGCCAAAAGTGCAGAATAAAATATGATCATTTTCTAAGTATATTTTTGGCTAAGTGTTTCATGTAAAATAAGACAACGTCCAAGGTATATGTATCATACATATAGATTCTTAATCAACTTAGATGGCTTCATACATTGATGCTTACCCTTGATTAATGTAGTTGATTGATTGTTGAATCACTCTCGGTGATACGTATATATTTCTCCGATATTGGTCCAAAATTTTCAAAAGTACTTCGAGTATGCCTGCACTGAATGTTCTTAGGTACCACTCAGAAAACTCCTTGTATTCTTTGGTTACATGTCTAGGACTGCCGTATCTTTCAAACATTTTGTAAAGAATGTGAAGCGCCCATTTTTTACACTTCCACCATGGTAAGTCTGCTCGTTCCTCGTCATCGAAGTCAGGATTATTCGTTTCGGGCGGAACTGGCCTGTCAGCCACTTGCCGCACCACGTCCATCCATTGCGAGAAAACTTCTTTCGATATCAAGTCCAGAGGGAGCGTGTACTGAAACACAGATAATGAAACGAAATAGAAACTAAAACGATAACGAGCAAATCCAATTGATTAACGATAAAACAACCGGGTGTCCTAATACCGATAAAATACTCAAGCGTTACTAATTTTTAAAAAATCATAAGTTGCCTACCTGTGTAAGGGCAAAAAATATCTTTAATATTTGTTGTTGAAGTAAAACTGATTGTTCTGAAGAATCTGGCAGAAGTCGCAATATTAATTGATAAATCATAGGGAACAAGAGATTCATTGCTTCGTTTAGTGGCCCTCTTTCTTCTGCTTTCTTATATCTAGACAAGATCATTCATGTTATATATTATACTTATTTTTCTACGTGTAAGCATAATATTTAGTAAAATACACACTCAAAATTTTTAACAAGTTGATAAAGCGCTAATAGAACACCTGGCCAGCAGGAAGCATCTGAATTCTGTAAATATATTGTAATTTTGTCTACGATTTGTGTCCATCTTCCAGGAAAATCGTGTTTTACTATATTATTGACACAAACTGCCAATTGCACTCTGCATCAATAAAAACGAAAATTATTATAATCATATTTAAATGTACAGTATAGTCCGTGATAACAATTCATGGAAATAATTGTACCTGATGAGTTCTGGAGCATGCACAAGAGCATCAACTATCGCATCACGAATCATAGCTCTATCTTGTTCGTGAATGCTAAACTCCACGGGACCATTGTCGCTTTCTCTGTCAGCCCAATATTTTGTAATTAAATTTTTCAAGTATATTACACCTGCATCGATACAGAATCATTGATAACCAATTCTTATTTGTATGATAAAGATTATGTTTATAAATTACCAGCTTGTCGAACAGGCATTTCCTCTGCAGTCATTACCACTTGGAGTAATGTTGGTGCAAAACCAATAATTTTGTGAATCTGAAAGCATATTTTCTATTAAAAACTATACCGAATCTACATTTGTTCCGTGCGCATTACAATTGGATGTATTCTGTAATTCAACATATTAATTCTAATATTTTCTATCTCTGCTTGAAACAACTATAATGAAAACTATAACACTTATCGCAAGTAAGGACGAGCGAACAATAACTATTTATTATCTATATAGCACAATATTAATATGGAATAGCAAAGTATAAGATTACCATATCAACCACGTGAATATTAAATTAAAAATGGAACAACAAGTTGATCATAGCCGACATACAGTTTTAAATCATTGTAATCTAAACGATGTAATAATTATGCAAACTGGAACAATGCAACTATTTAAAGAGAATGAAGCTATTACTCCAATAAAAACTATAGATACAGGAGTAAGACGATAAAGAAATCGCAATGCATTCAGAAATTGATCTATGCTGAAAAAAAGTCATTAAATAAAGGAACTTGCAATTAAAATAAACGAATGAAGAGGATCATGAATTTGGTTAAAGGTCGTTCTCAAGGGGAAAATACTCGGAAACGATTGTAATCAAGGATTAGTGTTTGTAATCGTAAGAGAATCATTTTCAAGAATAATTTCGACGATTGAACTGCAAATTACGAAGGGGAAATGGTAGCGAAGAAAAAAAAAGTAATCGTGGGGAGGCACATGTTTCTGTCGAAGTGTCGACCGTTCGAGCACGTTTTTCAATTCAGTTGACCGACCTGTTTCAGTTGCTCTTCGGCTTGTTTTTGTTGCGCTGGGTCGATCGTGGCACGAAGCAATTCTGTGACTTTTCGTACATCCATGTTGTAATTAGTTTTGTGTTGGCTGGTGATGTCCAAAATTTTTCACTGTTCCTCACGAATTCGACCCGGCGCACTCACCTCGCTACTCCCTCGTCACGTGACACAACAATATGGCGGACGTGAGCCGATCTTGTGTTACATCCGGCCATTGAACATTCGACGATTATGTACTTAGATGAGCAACCGAGACGTTTCGATAGATCGAACAAATCAACCTAGATAGTAAACTTCGTGCAGAATCAGTGAATTTATCGTGGACACAGAACGCATGCATATTGAAAGTCGGTCCTCGAGAAACGCGTCAGAGTTTTATCCTCAAAAACCCTACTGATATATACTATGGATTGAGGATGCGTGTAACGATTTGAAGAAAGCTTTGGCATGATGCGCCACCACAGTTCGACTTATGTACTATGTACTCCTCTTCGCTCCGCGGGAGCTCAATGTTTTATGACGCTTTACCCACTGATATATATATTACTCGTTCAGCGAGAGTTGGCACGAGAAACTCGTAGGTACCACGTGGTCTCCCACTACGCGCTATACAAAAGGCATGGAGCCTTGCGTAAAGAGTGGGGATTCGCCGTTCCCCCGGCACCCCACTGACGAAATTCTGTGCCAACTCTCGCTGAACGAATAATATATAAACATTTTTTTCTTAAAATGATCTCAGGAACACAAATATAACCTTAAAATTAGGGGCACGGTTATCGTAATCATGCCTAAACCTAATTTGAAAGGTCAATATTTGTTTCGCTCATCCTTTTTTAAAGAGTTCTCGGTATATCCCTTATAATGTTTGTAAATATTAACCCAGATAGCCAAGCGACGGAAGAGCAGAAATCGAGACCGTCCG
>CM052331.1:169347-213974 GCA_028455615.1 Lasioglossum zephyrum
AAAAAAACCGTGTGCGCAATCGAGCTGTGTGCAAAACAGTTGTGCGCCATCTCGTTGTGCGCCATCGTACGTGTGCCAAAGAGCCACCCCCCGCCACCACTGATCTGTATATATATATATACAGATCAGTGCACGCCACCAACCAGAGCAGAGATATTGGTGCAACATTTCACGTGCATACGCGGCAATTTCAACCTTAGTAAAGTAAGATTCTCGATAAAATGGGGTACCTTGAGCATCCCGCAGAATCTTAAAAAATTGGTATGATTAGATTCTGAAAAATGAATGTATAACATGTGTATTTGTCTGATTTGTGTATATTTTGTAACTCGTAAGACACGACCTGGAGTCTTTTTGTCCGGAACAGATTGTTTCGCCACTTTCCCGCCGATATAACTATACCTTTAGAGTATGGAATTTACGTATTTACCAGAAAAAAGGTCATGAAAACATATGCGAAAGGCTCAAAAAAATAATGCGGCGTTTCTCCTTACAACCAGAAACGTTACACTATTCTTTTAGTCTCTTATCACCACCTTATCACAGACGAGGTATCGACGGTGCTCTTATAAACCATATTTTTCAAGCTTCGCGCTATTTCTCGTTTAATACATCGGTCAAACTATGGGGGCGATGGCATCTAAAGTCCTTCTCTAATCGTTTGAACCGCTGTACGGCTGACTTATGGGAATCTCGTATCTATAGTATATATTTATATCAGTGGTAAACCCCCGTTGCGTCTATATTATTGTACTCATTGTCAGATGTGCATGGACTACATATGTATATGTAACAGCTATATTTGTTTATAGGTCATCGGTCGGTCAAAACATTGCGATAGTAATATTGTATGTATCATAGTTGAAACCGTACCTTCCGTTTTCTCTTGTTGATTGCAAAACAGAGGAAGTTAACGCCAACGTTCAAACAATATTCACGATGAATGAAACTATTGTAAATCGTGCTGTGAAGTCACAAGGCGTTAACATGTTGCAACTAATAAATCTTCCCGATATTGTTTTGGAGACGATTTTGTCTAACCTTACGTACGACGAAATTTCTCGTTACAGAATTGTAAGACATACTCTCTCGTTTTGGTCATGCAGGAAGACACGCATAATAAAGTTCTGTGAATTCAACTTTGACAGATTTGCAAGCAGTTTGACCGAATATGTAAGAAGCTATTGAACAGAGGTTTCAATTTGATGGAGAAGTATCACGCGCAATGTTTGCGTGCTGTAAAAAGTCAACTGCCGCGAAGGGAATCGGAAAGGAGAAGTCATCCTTTGGCACGTCATTGTGATATATTGACAGCGATTGAAACGAGAATATCAATGTTATCCATGACGTTCATCAAATATGTGGATCTCAATCTGTGTTGTTTTATCCCTGGCAAGGTAACATAATCTTACTATCCTAAAACGATTATAATATACTCTTATTTTTAATATGTAATTCATTTGCGTCAGGTTATCGACGAAATTTTTCGTGTTCTTCGTTTAATTCGCGATTCAAAAACTCCGCCAAGAGCTCATGAAATACTTCAGGAATTAAGAGATATCAGTAGCATGGCTATGGAACATTTCGACGAGAAGATCTTGCCAGATTTAAGGCATAGCATTTGTACATCTGTCGTTAGTAACGTAGGTTCTTACGAACTACCAGGTGGAAGTCTGATGATTTCTCATCATACCACTAATCCGACTAATACAACACTGCCGCATAACTTTAATTCGGATCAACTGAATCAGACTTTTAAAAAGATCTATAGCCGCACTAAAAAGAATAAATTATCTGTCCTCTCTGTGAAAGGTCAAATAGGTAAAATGAAACTTCGAATGAAGAGGCAGGGTTTTCAGATGCGAATGCAGAGTTTAAAATTACAAGAACAGGCTAAAAAGATACACGAACAAGATACGCAATTGGCAGAAATGAGAAAACATTTGGAGGAATGGGAACAAAAAATGGTCGACTTAACGACTGGATTAAGTCGTGCCAGAGAAGAGACACAAATGCCTGATTCCATAGAGACCTGTAAAAGAAAGCTCATTGACCCAACAAACGAATTACAAGCGAAAAGGTGTAAATTGGTGATAGAAAGAATAGTCAATAATATAAAAGCTTGAACGTCTCATCGGTTCGTTCTATGTACATAAAGAGGTTGTATATGAAAAGTAAAATTATAGCACATTCTGCCTTTCTTGTATGTTTGAATTATATTGATAGTTTGTTTTCTTACTATCTTAATTTTGGATACCTTCTAATTGTATGGGACATTCTGTATATATTTATACTACATTTAAATATGTAGAAAATAGAACATTTACATTTATTTAGTTTTAACGAGAAAAATGAAAAATACAAATAGAGTATGCCAGTCGTACAATCTAATCGCTTACTTTAGTACGTATCTGTTTGAAAGCAAAATCAGCTTCCCTTTCTTAAAGACCTCCTTATTCGTAGATGTATTCAGTTCCTTGAAAGGCTGGGTGCCAATAGCCTCTACAGCATAAATATGGTCCATATACATTTGACTAAACAATACTTTATGTTATTATAATATTAATATTATATTATAATACTTAAGTATTTATGGATATAACTAAAACATAAGAAAGGTAAAATATGCTGTAATCATTTTCATTTTTAAGCAAGTATATTCTTAAACACGAATATGTGAATACATGTAATGGACTGTGGTATTAAACTATTGTGTAAAACTTACAATTTATTTACCAAGTGTATTTAAAATTATAATAATATACAGTAATGTAACTTATGTATTATTTTAAACAGGCAATTTGTAGATGGATATTCATTGAAAGTTCAAGTTAATCGAGATCTCAACAAAAATAAAAACTAATAACTTGTGCTCTGCGTGGCTGGAAAGAAGTTACTTGGAAGGAATGAGGGTCTGAGTAGTTGTCAGGTACACACAATTTTGCTGTTTGCCAAAGTGACATTATCAATGAATAAGATCATAAACAGGCATGGTCACTTGTGCCGTTCCGCAAGACTTCTTTTCAGCAGTGGACAGTATCTAATTTGTTTTTTATTTATTTTATGCGTGATAATTCTTCCATTCGCATGAAAATTGTTTTTAGATTAGTAAAAATATTATATAAGGTTTTGGTAAAATTAGTACCAGCAATTATTAGCGATATTCGACTCGTAAATTTATACTTTTTAGTATACGTTTTGAAGAGTTTAATTGTATAATGTTTAGCGGATTCAAAATTTAAATTCGATGAATTAAAAATATACAATTACATACAGTTTTTAAGTTTCGATTGATGTAACAATAAATATATATTCTTATTTAAGTACAAACCTTTATATTTGATTACCATTTTTGGTTTCATCACTACTTGCAATAAAACGATTCATGTATTTATCAATATTTACTAGAATAATTTTTAAAATTGATTCGACATCTTCCCAAGTAAATCATGTATTTAAAGATTCTCATTGTACGTCTGCAACGGAATTGATTGTAGACATTTTAAGCTAAAAGGATCCGTATAATATTAACTGCCTGTAATTCTAAATAAATATTTGAAACAATAAGAATTCATTACAAGATTGTCCGTATTCGACAGTACGACTGAGCTTGTTTTGACACACAATTCCCTCGAAATCTCATCATGCTTTGTATCCGATATATCATTAGGTAAATCTTTACTGTTATCGGGTGGTAAACGAACTATCTCGCCGTAAATAGTTGCGTGCGCATGTTGCAAATAGCTTTGTTGTTGCATTCTTATATTTTTTCTTACAGTCTGTTTTTCCACTTCCGGTAACACGAAGTTATAAATCATATTTGCAACCAGTTCTTCTTCTGCTACTCTTGACGCACTAAAATATATTTAATAGAAATTATTCAATAATAATTGGGGACACTTTTGATCCTTTTATGCATTACTTGGCATGCACATGCTTTGCGACACTGTCCACTTTGCCGCACAAGTTGCTAATATATTGCTTGGCTGCCTCATCTGACACCCAATCGATGCCTTCTTTAATAACATCCTCTAAATAAATTTCCACGGAATCTTGATGAACTTTCACAATTTGTCGAAACATTTCATCGAATTCTCTGCGCCGATTACGTTCCAATTGGCGTCTTCCAGCTTCCGCAGCTTCTCTCATAGCTCTCTCTCTTTCAGCTAATAATGCGAAAGCGTGTATTCTACGTTCATCTTCCAATCTTAATAGCTCCTTAAAACGAAGGAGATTCGAATAAAAATTAGTATGCAAGATCATTAATGTATAGGATCGATTTTAAACTGTACTTTGCTGAGGAAATTTAACATCGCGGAAAGAGACATTCCTTCTAACGAATCAAGAATTTCACATAAACGATCCTCTTGTTGAGATTTCTCATTTTGTAAGTGTAATAATTCCATCACACGCTGTTTTTCATTTTGACGTTGTTTTTTACTTTCCTCCTCTAGTCCATGAGACGACCGTAACTCTTCGATCAATTCTCTGCACCTATTGCGACCCTCAAACATCTGTAGAAACAAAATATGTTTATGTACAAAAGTTGAATTACAATCAAAACTAACAATTACCATGCATTGGATCGCTCTTCCTTTAACTATTTTCTGAATCAGAGTGGACAATTGATGCATGTGCATGTCTTGTACATCTTCTGTATGCATCTTATAAGGTGTAGGAGGCAAAGACGGTGGTTTATACTTGCGCTTCAATAAAGTTGATGTCTCTGTGTGCTCTACATTCATTCTTAGTGCTTTCAAGTCATTGTACAATAGTCTCAACTTTTCTTCTGTCCATCTTGTTTCTCTGATACAAAGGTCGAATGGCTTGGGCTTTGGTCTAATTGCCTTCAATTCTTCAAGTGTTGGCAACCACTTTGGCAATACACTCATTTTTTCTAGATCTACATCAATTAATACAAGAGAATAAAATATAAAGTACAACAAAATTTCATTCCAAATTTACCTTCGTCGATATTATCCTTAAGTAACTTCTTTTGTATCACTTCGTGTCTTCTTTGTGGATGTTCACCGTAACGCATTTGCGGTGCATACATCTCAGATGATGGATCAGCATATTCCTTAATAATGTCACGTCCAGTGGACCGTGATTTTTGAAAATGCTTCTTTTGAAGTTTTCTCAACTCCCTTCTAAGATTATGTCGAATAGAGTGTATCTGTTCATCTCTACGTTTAGATAAAATGTCTTTTAATCGATGAAAACGATCTTCCGTTTTTTGTTCTTTCTCAGCTTCGCGAGATTTTGTTATTTCATCCATCAATTCAAGTCTATAATCCATTATCGCCTGAATCTCCTAAGTTACAAATGACATTTGTACCAAACCTTGCATTTCTAAAGTTAAAAGTTTTTTCAATAAAATATTTACTGCTTCTCTATATGCCCATTCATCTACTTCGATTGCTGTTAGAATAGCTGTTCGTAGTTTTGTATTGGCTGGTGTATCCATAGGGGGAAGAACTTGTTCCCATTTTTTCTTCATTCTCATTCTATTGATAACTTCTAGCTCGTGGGCTCCAGGTGGTAATCCTTGATTCCAAGTTAAATGAGCTATCGTCAATATTTCTGGATCATGTCCTGAAACGTTAATGCTTGATTGAGAGTACATTGAAACATGGATTATATTTAACACCTTATAACTACCAATGAGTTGACTTAATGGCACACTAAAGATTAGAGTTTGATAATTGAAAATTTCTTTATAAGTTATCAATAGAAAAATTCCAGTAGACTTCCAGTTGGTAAAACGATAATATTATTTACCTTCTTTAATCCTATATGGAGGTTCCCATGGAATAGTTTGAGTATCACTATCCCTATAATCTGTTTGGGTCCCTATATTTCTGTGTTGTTCTGACTTCAATGAAAATTCATAACATTGTTTTTGTGCATTTCTTACTACATCATTGAGGATCTCATGATTAAAGCGTTTTGGAATTTCTACATTTTGCATTTTTGGTACTAAAAAAGGTATAATCGGGCGTCGAAAATATTTAAAGTTATAAGAGCACATGATTTCTTCTGCCGTATTATGTCCAGTCATTATCCTACAAGCATTTTAATTACTCGAAGTACTCTAACTGTATAAAGATCAGTTCCAATTCACTTTTTACTGTAACTTACTTGCAGTCTGACATCCAATCTTTCGTTTTCTTATATTTTTTCATGTATTTTGAAGAATTTCTGATGTTGACATTTTCGCACGTACTCTGTAACATTATGTCGTTTAAACCTACACATTTTCTAATAAAGTATAGAAAAGTATAGAATGGTACTCACAATTGTACAAGCTGCTTGTAGATCGGACATTTTATATCTTGCTTTTCTGCTGTGCACCATGCAAGTGGTCTCTATATATGTTTCTGTATTAAAACCACTTTACTAACAGTACAATGTTTAATGTGCAATTTATAACTTACGGCTTACTACTTTATGGGCCATAGTCACTCAAAATTGATAAATAATATCTTCGTATAATTAAATAATTGCTATCAAGAGTATAAGAATGCAATTCCATTTAGAAGAATGTACATACTCACTAATAGTTAGGACATTATACAAATATTGATCAAACACTAACTTCAGCATTCTTACAGTCATCGTGCATATACATATGTATATGAAAATTTAACGTTCTATTGTGATTAATGGATAAGGTAGCAATAAATTTCATTAAGATTACAGTAATTATAATATATATTTTATATTCCATAAGTATTTTACATGCAACAATAATTAATAATTTACTTTCATCCATTATAAGTATTTTAAATATATTATAGATATTCTTTTAAATATAAAAATACACAGCTGGCAAAGCTGACAGAATAAATGAATTAATAAATATTCTCATGATGACTATCGATACCATAGAATGTAACATTATCCTGTAATGAGAAAGACACGTTATTAGGCATAAACATTGTTTCCTCAATGTATCGATATTAAATATACTGTAAATAGACAATCTACTATATTTACAATATAAGAGTAATAATAATACTGCTATTTAAACAGCTATATTTTTGTTTAATTTCTGGTTGAACTCGTTTGACTATTAAATAAACTGTATTTAATGAAAATATTAATTCATACACGGGGAACGATTATTTAAAGCTTTGTTTTATGAAGTGTTTTAAAATATCCATTCCCATGGGAGCCCAAGTATTCTGACCAACTCTGGTGTGAAGAAATGTTTTTGCAGCTTTCATTGGGTAACATATCCTCTGGACATGTACATTCGAGTTGCATTCTATATATTATCATTTGTCCAAAGGACATTTTAAAATTCTCTCGGTCAGTTGCTTCCTGGTACATTTTGTAATTGATACCGCGTTCAGCTAAACACTCCTTAACGAAATCATCCTCATGTTTATAATGGATTTTTTGTGTTGAAAGTATCTTTTTTCTATTAATACAGTCCAGATCTTCTTGAATTAGCATTTTCGATGTATCGAAAGATGGTAACGAAAATGTAGAAAATACTAGGTCTACAGGCACCGTGTCTTTCGATACTGAAAGAGAGGGCAACAGTATCCCTGTTGGTAGTTGTTTTTCTATACCGTACATCCGATACATTCTGTTACTCCTAATATCTGCCTCCCGTTTTATTCTTTGCGGATGCAAAGAAATTCCTTTAGAAATTTTTCTTTTATTTTGGTTCCTCAGCGATTCTCGTTTAAAAACTTTTTCTACAGAAGCTTCTTCTTCTTCCTGAAACATAATAATATTATTATTTAGTTTAGAATACTTTGAAAAGTGAAGTAATAAGGTAGAGAGACATATTTTACCGGAGAACTCCATTCCATTGATGCATTTGTACTACTTTCATTGGCTACCTTAAAATTTACAATTCGTTTACTTAAAAGTGAAGTTTTCATATCATGATTTGTAGCATAGTCGTTAAGTTGTTCGGATCTATTTCTTCCGTTAACAACACCTGTTTCATTACTATTTGTATTTTTTACAAAATTGTTTATATTCCTATCAAAATTATTGATGGATTTGCTGTCAATACTACTTCTTTGTTCTCGTACTTGGTCTGCTTCAGAATAATCAACGGACTCCTCCTCCCCCACGTTGATATTATTTTCTCCATCGTATGAGCCATCGTAGGCTTTGTCTTGTACAGTTTTTTGTGTCCACCGGTTTTCATTTTTCCAGATATAATCATTGTTCAAATTGCTTGGATTTTCCAATTCAGCATTCATAATATTAGTTTCGATTTTTTCGTTTCGGCTTTTATATTTTTTGGATGATCTTTCCGATACAAATGCCGCATTATTAGTATGCGAATCTGTTCTAGGATTCAAGTATTCAGAAAAATACAACGATATACCGGGTGGTCCAACATGTTGACTAAAAGCATACAAGTTTTTAGTCGAAGTAGAATTAAATAGTTGTTTACAAACGTCGGCGTAAGATTCAACTGCAAGTTTCTGGTTTCTTAAAGATTGATACTTTTTATCTGCCTCATAATTTAAACATTCGACGGACCAATATAAAAACCAATCATTCCCGAAATCTTCGACGGTAACAGACAAACCAGACAGTTCTTTGCTGAAAAGACCCTCTATCGGTTTCTCAAGCAGAGGCATGCCAGTTTTTCCGTCTATGATCGTCGTAACGATGTAATTATATGTAAAAGTATCTGAACCTATTTGATATTTCACCATAAAATCTGGAACATTATCATCATTGTAATAACCAGGAACAGGAATGCTTATTACTTTAGAATTAGGAATTGTATAGTTCCAAATAGGTTCAAATGTTAACCCATTATAAACTATTATCGTAGAATTAGATAGAGCTGTAACAATGTCTTCGACTCCATCTAAGGTAACATCCACCAAAATTGGAGGTAAAGGAGAACCTTTACCTGCGTTGCGATGTAGTCTCCTCAATTTCTACAAAGAATACAGGAAATTCTTGTTGCACGATTATTTGTTATGCATTTAAACAATGAATGCGATAAATATCAATAACTTACTAAGTCACCATACATTAAATTTACTTGAGGAACTACGTAAAGTCCCCCTGGTTGTTGTCTGCTGGTAGTTGTAAAAACAAAAATACTTTCTCCATCCGGATGAACTAACTTTTGAGGTGCTAAGAGTAATTGTTCTGTGTTTGGCAAACGCGAAACATGTACGATGTTTCCATTCACTCCTGATATTATCTGGATTTCACTTAATTGTTTCGACTGTATTGTGTGCGATGTAATAACATCTCCGATTTCATCCCCATCGATATCCGCAATGAATCTGGCATCGTAAATATCGGCGAGTCTCCAATCGTCGGAAGTTGATCGTTCCTCGACTGGTGCTTCCCATATGGTAGATCCATCGTGTCCATTGATCGCATGAAGTATTCCACCGTGTCCACATATAATACAATCTTTGATTGTGTCGTTTGTTAAATCCAGACCACAATCAACCGAATAAATAGAATGAGCCATCCAATGGGTCCAAAGCGTATTCCCTGTTTTACCATCCAAAGCAAGAACTCCACCGAGACATGGTACTTGTACATTAAAGTGGACTATACAAATGTAATCTGGTACATCGATCGTATCACCACCTGTTTGTAAAATAAGAATAACGTTAATAAATTAAATGTTTCTACTATTATTAAACATTTGTTACATAAAAGGTTTACCTCGTTAATTGAAGATCAAACAAAACATAATGGCGCAAAATTAAATTCTGTAAGTAAAAAAGTAAAGATAGAAAAAATGAAAGATAGTATTAAATATAAATGGAAATAAATTGTAAATGGTAGTCAACATATTAAATAGATCTGATTATTTCTACACAATTAAAGACCTGTACTGAATCCAACAATGATATCCTCCACTCCATCTTTATTGATATCGGTACTTCTTAACGGCGATTCAGGAGTTAGCTTCGGCAATGGTCTAGTCCATAGAATTTTTGTTTTAAGCGATGTACAAGGAACTGTATTAGATTCATTTACAATCTCTTTGTAATCATGAGACAACCAATTCTTTAAAATTGGCATTGGCACAGGAATAATATTTATGATGTATATACATAATGGGATTATGCTCAATAGTATTATCAAAGCTATAAGCCCAAAACAAAGTGGTATATAACAAGTTCTGGTAGAAAATGTCTCAAAACTATATGACTTTTTACATCTTCTATGAGATGCCATTAAGGGTCTCTTAACTCCACCATCCTTGTCTAATTTTAGGCCACCGTTTTTTCCATCTCTGATGAATACTTCGTCATCTATGTCTGTCAGATCTTCTTCGTCAAATCCGTCTCGCACAGCCAACTTAGGTAAAGTTGGATAGATAGTAGACATATTTTTCAACTTATAATATTATTGTAAGCAATAGTTAAGTCAGACCTGTAACAATGATGTATTTTGTTATTTATAAAAGAGACGTACACAACTTTAAATTTTCGATATATAAAAAATATCGGCTCAACATTTCGATAGGAAACAATTCAATAGAAAAATACAAAACATACAATAAATTATGATGTACATGGACTTTTTCACGAACCATAAAACGTATTGTATCACTTTATCCAAACAAACATTACAATTAAAAATACATCACAAATTCTACAAATAAAATTGAAATTTTAATGATATTCATTGTTTATTTACGTATTAACTATAACGTATGTACATAAATAGACCTTTTCACGAACCGTAAAACATATCGTATCATTTTATCCTAACAAACATTACAATTAAAAACACATTATAAATTCTACAAATAACATTAAAATTTAAATAATATCTATTGTTTATTTACATACTTTTAGTAAGTGTTCATTGAACTTCGGTAACGAACAACAAAGAATGATTTGTTCACTGAAATCTATACAACGTATGCATATATATCAATATATATATATAGACGTGTAGTGTGTAGACCACTGATATATATATACTATGGATGCGGTATCCAAAATTTGTCATGTCACAATTTGAACGTCAGAATTGGATGCCAGCGCTGCTCTTGGTTCGACCAGTGTACTATATCCCCGTACTCTCCTTCACCCCCGTGATCCTCTATACTTTGCCATGCGTTTGCGTCCCTTCAGGTAATGCTGCTTTCAGTCGAGTTATTAGACGCCATCGACATCATTTTATTTTGTAGCGTGCCGTGTTCGCGTGCCTTTTGGTGGTTTGACTAGCGTATATTCATTGTGTGTATACCTATTTACCTTTCTCTTATCTACAACAAAAATGTTACAAATATTTTTAATTCAATTTTGCGCTTTCTCTGAACATCATTAATCATTCTTAGTTTCTTTTATATTACATTTATTACACAAATTTCACTTCTGGTTAATTTGTTATAACTTATAATTAACTTGTGATGTTATAACATACTATTATTTCAATCTTATAAACTTCATTTTTGAAACTCGCGCTATATCCCTTAGTACACTGGTCGAACCTAAGACGGCGCTGGCACTGAATTCTTAGACATGGCCCCGTTCAATTTGTGACATAAAATTTCCACGGGGCTTATGGGCAAAACCGTATCCATAGTATATATATCAGTGGTGTAGACTGGTATAGACGTCTTACAATTATGGTTCGTTCACAACGAGCAGCGATATTATGCATGTATATGTATAAACAGCGTTACGAAAATTTCTTTTTCAAGAACAGACATTAGTATTTCAAAATATGAGCTAATGCTGTTTCTGTGAATGATGAATAAAAATCTGAAATGAATGAAAACATGAAAATTACAAATAAAATAAAAAGTTGAGCGTGATTCCACTAGTGTTGCTAGGGTAGGGATTTCTGAACGTTTCTTGACTCTGTGAAAGAGACATTACACACCCTGATTGGCAACTATTGTTACCTGGGTTTGTGCTTCTTTCAGCGACCGGTAGCGTGTAGAGATACCGGTGACGGTGACCATTAGTTAGAACGAAAATGTTGTACACGAAATTTAGGTTTATTCTCCAAGTCTTGGGTTGTTTCTTGTGTTTGAGCTTCATATACGATGGCTCTGTGGAATCATGGAAAAACACATTCGCGGAACAGCTTACCGAGGAGAATTGGGATCGTATGCTGACCGGGGAATGGATGGTGGAATTGTGAGTTGTATTGTATCTATGTCGTCAAATTTGATGGCGTGTCAAAAATCATGCCGAGGAAAAGGAGAGAAATACATGATTACGATAGTTTTGATAGTATCGCGTACTTCGTGAAACGAACTTAAATCTTCCAAAATGGGAATAATTGAATTTCATTTGAATGAAAACTGTATATACAAAAAAGCAGGAGAAATTGTTAATACTGTCAAATAGGTCGAGGTAGAAGGCGAATTATATCATTTATCCGTTATAATTTGGTTATTTCTTTAATTTAGCTATGCACCATGGTGTCCTGCTTGCGAAGCACTAGAACCTGTGTGGGAACACCTTGCATCGCAAAAGAGAAGGTTGAATATTAATGTTGGAAAAGTAGACATTACTGATTCCCCTGGTCTTAGTGGAAGGTTTATGGTAACTGCTTTACCAACAATATATCAGTAAGTACTATTTCTTTTCTTGTCATATTAGAGTCGACTATGGATCTCGAGAAATTTTCATTTTTGTATTCAATTTTATGAAAACTAAAACAACCATGGTAAAATAATTTGCATATGCCTCAATTGCAAATATATCTGCACTTTATGCATTATAATTTAATTTGGAATCTTATATTTAGAGACAAAGAAATAATAAATTAATGAATAATTGAACTGTTTGTTCCAGTGTAAAAGATGGTGTATTCAGACAATACAAGAATCCTAGAGATAAGGATTCATTAATTGAATTTGTATCTGAAAGAAAATGGGAAAAAATTGAGCCTATTCTTGGTTGGAAGAGTCCAACTTCTATTCAAATGTCTGTTATTAGTCAATTCTTTAAAATGTCACAAGTACTAAGGGTAAATAATAATTGTATTTTGTGTAATTGTTATATTATTCACGATGCGATTAACAAATTCTAAAGAAACAGATATATTCTTTTAGGGAGTACATAACAAGCTGATGGAAGACTTTGGACTACCTACGTGGGGAAGTTATCTAATCTTTGCTGTTGTGACTATTGTTTTAGGCGCTGTATTAGGATTGGTAAGTTCTTTCTAATTCTAGAATTGGGAACTGAATAAACACTGTATTTCATGGGATTCAGGTAATAGTTTGTCTGATCGACTTGATATATCCACCAAAACCTGCAACACTTCAGAGCAGAAAGAAGCAAAAAGATGGTTCAGGTGGATTTATGCAAGAGAAAACTATACAAGACGAAGAAATAGTTGAAAATGTGAAGGATGACTTGGTAGACGAAGAATCCGAAGGAGAAGGATCAGACGCCGAAGAGAAAGAGAAAGATGCAGAGAAAGATTCAAAAACCGGGCCGAGTACTCCAATGTGTGTTCGCAAACGTAAGCCACGTAAAGCTGACTAGACATACTGTGTGGTTGTATGTAAATATTTAACATTTGGAAAGAGAAAGCAGATAATATTTAGCAGTTTGTAATGTCAATTCATTTTGATAAATGAGAATAATGGCATAACATTATATGGTGAACTAATTAACAATTATTCAAAAGGAATTGTAAAATTTCATACAAAGAGAGAGAGAGAGAGAGAGAGAGAAAACGAATGAGAGAGAGAAAGAGAGAGAGAGAGAGAGAATGAGGTGGAAATGCTAGTTTTTATTGAAAACTCATAGTTAATTGAAATATGAGCTATTTTCAAACACAACAGGGAAAATCTTAATTTCGTGTAGAACTGAAGATTTTTGAAACGTTAAAATTACTGTACCTCAGGTATTACTTTTTAGGTCCTTAGATCAATAGTTACTACAACAATGAATTGATATTCTACAGTAACAATTTTTGTGTTCTCCGATTAATAATTGCTTCCGAATAAACAGATACTTGGTGTTTCTGTTGAAAAGTTTCTATTGAGTTGAATTACTTGTTTATTATCTGTAAAAGTATTTCTTAATTTTATAACATAACAAATCACTACGTAAATTAACCATATGAATGTTTAACATCGTAGGTGACCATAAATAACTAATATATTTTCCTGTACAAACCGTTTATTTATAAATTTTACACATAATAGCGCAAAGTAAACGAACATCTATGAATTATTTGTGCACACCCTTTTTTTACATAGCGACATGAAAAGCATTTATTTCGATATTGTAAAGAATCGTATTTAAGAATTGATTACAAGAGCGCATCAGCTTTAACATTTTTTTTTACTTAATTGTATCTATACAAGCGCACTTTTTATTTCGATTGAATCGTAAAATTTGAATATGCTAAAAAGTAAATAGCGAATTGAATTGAACTGTCTGTAGAATTATTTTAGACAAGAAAAATATCCACATGATATAATAATAAATTTTATATAATATACTGATATATATTGCGTGACTGAATTTCTAGTAAATATAGTTTTAAAGTTACTTTTACTATACTTTTTAGTACAGGAATAAAAATATTAATACAATGAAAATGTTCGTATTTGTAAATAAATCGTAATACGTAACACTTAAACTATAGTTCGAAATTTTTATAGCGCTTGTAATCAGGACAATGTAAATGTTTAGTTAAATGTATCACGGCATATATTATTTCAAATTAAATACATACATGTTTACGAAAAATAAATTATTGATATATACAGATTACATTTACAACAATTAGTAGTATTTTACATACAGCGCAGCTAATCAAAAAAATACAAGACGTCTTCCGTACACATTACTATTCCACTATGAAATGATACTCATAAATTGCATTGTTAATCATCTACTGCACTACATTTTTTTATTATATTTAATTTCTGAATGCTGCACACATTTATACTCTATAATTATTTTCAACATTCCTCGAAGAATAGAATATATTTTTACAAAACCATTAAGTTTAATTATATAAAAATGAACTAGTTTAACTAAGGTATATTGACATTTGTAAAACCGACTGCCTAATAAATGTATTAATTAATAGTTACAAGTTATTTTTTTTTTTATAAAATGTATGTCCATTAAAGTCTTGAATAACCATATTTTCCGATAAAAATACAAATAGATAAAAACAAATTGTAAGATGTAGAAATATTATTTTTATATTGATCAGTATATTAAAATATTCACGAGGAAGTCATTTCTGTATGTAATTCTGTGAAAGTTACCGACTGTGCTGTAACGGAAATGACGTTTACTTCAAAAATTATTTGATTATGAGACTTTTAATATTAAGTTGATAAACTGCGACAATTTAAGTCACATATCCTAATTATTAATAAGGTAAGCTACTGTATTTAATTGTTTTACTTGAAACGTATATACAATTTAGAGAATATACATTAAATTATGATGAAAAGTGGTCATTAAGTTTTGTACGCATGCGCAATTAGGGAAATCCGCGTCGGAACTCGGAACTGCACGCCTCACGCAGAAACACGAGGCACGCGTGTTGAACTTAACCTGGAACGCTCGATATTAGACCACGTTGAGTGTGCTTGTTCAGTTGCTCCTGTAAATCGAAAAATTAACACGTTTTTCCGCTGTTTAAATTGTTTCTGACCGAGCAACGATTAGCGATTCTTCTAATAATCTGGTAAGTTATATTAGTTTAAGCTTAAATTAATAATAAAACTTAAACAATCGATTTATTTGTATGGCTTACCTTAAGTACCTTGCTACACGAGGCTATATACCACATTTTTTTAGTTTGCCGGTTTGTATTATCGAAACAATTAACGTATAATCTAATGCAATCTCTGTTTCAACAATGTAACATGTAAAGTGCGCGTGTGAAACACCGATTTAAGAAATCCGCGTTTGATACAGATCCAAATGCTTTTATTCTAAAATGAAAAGCGTGGTAGTTTACACGTGCTATAAATAAAATAATCCTTATTCTATTGTTACAAATAAAATAATTTTTAGTCTATCCTATATTTCGGACTGGAATTTATCAGTTTTATTATTCTGTGTAGATTACAATTTGTAATTTCTAAAAGTCAATCATGGTTCACAATGCTAAGAAGCGTACTGTAAGTGAGAGCGAGGCAGTCAAGAAAGTTAAAGAGGAATTTGTTTCGAAAAAGAAGAAGTCAGCGAATGGGACTCCACAAAATGGACAAGCGAATAAAGAAGTTAAAAAGGAAGTATCGCCACAAGTAAAGGTCGAACAGAAGCCAGGTAAGAGAATACGAATTTTTGGGAATTTTATAGTTTAATCACAGATAAAACTAAAAAGACAAATTCAACGATAAAGGTGGTGACAAGAAGACCAAGGAACAAAGGATGGCCTATCGTGAGAAGCGCAAACAGGCAAGAGCAGATAAAACAACAAAATCTGACATATCTGTCGAAGATATTAAAAAGAAGGTCGAAGAAATTGAAAAGAGAGGAGATCTTTCAAAGTCTGCTAAGAGGAAATTAGCAGCTCTGAAAAAATTGTTAAGCGTGAAGGAGGGTACGTACAAACCTAAGCCACAGGTTGTTAAGAAACAAGCAGGTGAAGGAAAGAAAGCGAAACAAGTAGCCAGTCCAAACAAGAAACAGGTTGAAAATACTGCAGAGCAGAAAAAGAAAGTACCTGAAAAGGTTGAAGTCAAGTCACCCAAAGACAGTAAGAAAAAAGATGCTAAACAAGGAAATTTGCTTCTCGTGAAGCAAAAGAATCAGCCAGAGGATGATGAGGATGACGACGATGATGAGGATGATACTGACGTAGAGGCTCTCTCAGGCGAAGACGAAGTCGATAGCGATGTAGAAGAAGAGGAGGATGATGACGAAGATGATGATGAGGATGGGGAAGATGATGACGAAGACGAGGAGGAAGATGATGAAGAAGAGGATGCAGAAGAAGGTAAAACAAAGGGAGCACAGAGTGGACCTAAACAGGCTGCGGAACAAGGGGGAAAAAAGAAAAGATACGTTCTCTTCGTAGGAAATCTACCTTTCAAGTAAGAATATTTACTATTGAGTAATGTGAAATTCAGTTTTCTTTATACATTGTGTATAACTTGTTTGTTTATATTTCAGCGTTACACCAGAAGAAATTAAGAAGCACTTCTTAACAAAAGTCAGTCAAATAGTCGACATCAGGATACCGAAGTCGAAAGACAATGCGCCGAGGGGATTCGCATATGTCGAATTGGGTAATTCCACAGACTACGAGAAAGCCATCTCCTTGAACAACTCGTTCGTCAGCGGTCGAAGAATAAACGTGCAATACTCTGGAGGCAACAAGAAAGAAACCGTTGCGAAAAATCAAAAATTGCAAGCTCTTCACAAAGCGGGAAAATTAGGCGGTGGACAGAAGCCAAATTTCCGAAAGAATGCTGGCTGGAAGGGAGGAAAGCCAAACGTTCAGAAGACGAAGACGTAATTGTTGAATGTAATGCATAGGACGAATCACGAAAGAATCCATTAAATAACATCCTCTCGTTACTACTCCCCCTCTGACATGTAGTATTAAGTTTTCTTTTTTTTATTATAAACAAGATACTGTAAAGATTATATTCCGATCGACATAGATAAAACTATCTATTAAGAGATGTACAATTAATTTTATGAAATTTTAACCTGATTCGTATGTGTACACACGTTTATAGAACTAAAAAAATACAACTGTATATGTACACATTAACGTTCCTGTGTAGCATTCATTGACATTTTCTAGAAGGTTAGAAATATAGATTATTTTGACATGATTGTAGCAGGAGAAGGTTAACTGGTCAGCTCGACATACAATATCATGAAAAATGTCCAAATTGGAAATCACGCGTACGAAAAATCAAAGTGGTCAATCTTTAGACTTCGAAGCAACAGTTTCGTGGACGGATGAGTTCTTAGAAGTACAAAATCGCAAATGATACGCGTATTTTCTTTAGAAAAGTAGCAACTCTATGTGTTTTAGGAAAAGCTGCCAGATAACATTGTCTTCCCGAAGGAACTGAATCTATTTTTGCGGAATCGGATTCAGGTAAAATGAATATCAAACGAATACGATTAAATTCTAATGAAAATTCGGTAATGTTTCGAAAACGGAAGATATACAATAAGACTTGAAATTATTGCGACGTGGTAGGATTTAACTGCTGAGAATGGTTGTCTTCGTCGAGCTCTCGAGGAGTCTGAGGAGAAGCTTCCAAAGAAGCAACCGGAAGCGATGGCATCGGCGCCAATATTTGGAAAACCAAACGAAATGGCTACCGCAAAAATAATCGAGCTCAGCAAAAGGTGCAGAGAACAAGCTGCCGAGATAGAAGTTTTGAAATCGAAATGTAAATCCGTCGAAGCTAACTTGAGCAACAAAGAGGTCGAGTTGGAGAACGAGAGGAGCAACCAGAAGCGTTCGAAGACAGACTCCTCTCAGGAGAGTGAGTTATATTGAGCGTACATATTGTTAGGGCTAACTTGTAAACAGAGAGAATCGAGTACCAGTCATTTCTGAAGGGTATCGCAATTTATTTCATTGTTTGGAATGTGATGATTGAGATCGAGGATAGTATTGACTAAGGTACCGAGAATGATCGACCGAAAGAAAGTGAGGATCGAATGAGGCAGCTGAACGAAAAACTGCAGCAAACGCAAACGAAACTGTACGAGTCGAAGAACACCTGCGCCAGTCTGAAATTAGAAATTAACAAATTGAACAAGGTGCATATATGTTTATATATATACAGGATGAGTCTTCGTATGGTATAAAAGAGACTGTATAATGTAGTAATACAGCAAGGGCAGATCGAAATTGTCAGATTGCAATAGTTTTCCGTACGATCATTAATTTGAAGTGTCACGTTAATAGACTCATCCTGTATCAAGCGTCGCGTCAGCGGTCTGGAGTGCTTAAAATACATTCGAATAATGTGACTTCGGCATTTTGAGGAATAGCGATATCGATACACTTGATTGATAAGTAACTCAAACAACGTAGTTACTGTGCAGCGAAGTGGGCGAGAACGTGAGCCTAGGTAGTCTATCAAACCAACCTGGAGGATGGCGAGGGAGGGCCGAACAGATTCAATTGCTGCAACAGAAAGTGGCGGAATTGCAGTCGAAGTTATCGGATTACGAGGGAGCTCATTGTCAGAAGACGTCGATCGGTATTGAATCTACGGAGACTGGACTGAACGAGAAGTGATTTGATAACGATTTTCCTCAGCGTCCGTGGACCGAAAATGTCTCGCAAGCTTTCGAAGCATCGAGAAAGAACGTCGCCAGCAGATCGAGAACTCTGCGAAGCAGCTTCGCCAATCGGAGGTCGCGATCGAGGGTTACAAGAGGAAGCTAGAGGCTTCGAAGGCGAGGATAAAGGTGTTGGAACACGAATTGAACGCGGCGAAAGGGAGCATCGCGGTCCTAAACGAGAAGAGATCCCACGATGACCAGCTGATCGATACCCTTGGCGTAGGAACACGATCGAACTTTGCTTTTATCTTGATTTTTATACCGATGAAATAAAATCTATCTCGAACAATCGCAGGAACGGTTGAAGATGATGGAAGCGAGGCAACAGGAAAGGGAGACGGACATGAAGATCAAGGAGGAGAGGATCGACCGCGAGTGCATGAACTTAAGGAACGATCTACAGTCCTCGCAGCTTCGGATCGAACGGTTGAGAATGAAATTGGAGGAACGGGAGATCGAGATCGATAAGCTCAGGTCTTCTGTCGTCTTCGACGCTAGAAATCAATGGCACGTTTCTAGAACAGTTTTCAATCGAATCGTAATTAATTCTAGAGATGGAATCATTACTAATGGGACGATCAAATCTCAGAGGAGATGCTCGGAAGGTGTTCAATCAGAGATCTACTTAAACAGCCTGACACATAGTCCGCCACAGAGCTCCAGAAGCACCGGCAATCCGAACGAGTACGTAACGCTCGCTCTTGCAGCCGAATCCGAAAGAGAAAGATTGTTGGAACTAGTTGCCGTGTTAAATAAGCGACTAGACAAGGAGAGAACCGATACTGAAATGCTTTCCGTAAGAATGAGGGAAAGTTTCAATTAAGCGGTATATACATATACATACATGTGAAATTAGTTCTATCGACTTTTCAGAATTCGTTGCGCGATGAGAAACACAAGTCGGCGAAATTGGAGTTGAAGCTTCGAAGATTGGAGACCGAAAGGGCTGGACTCGTAAGGATCGATACCGGATACAGATCGAGACTTTTGTCTAGGTCTTTGAAAACAAATGATGAGTTTATCAACACGGAGGAAATGCGGCTCAAGTGAGAAACTTATTGAAATCGACGTAGATAAAATGAACTTCGAATGCTCACCCGTATAATTTTTGATACGTTGGATAGAATGGAGCTGTTGCAAGAAGAATGTCTCGCCTTGAAGGCGAGATTGGACACGGTACAACAGGATAAAACGTCGGATTTTGCTAGGTACAAGGAAATGCTTGATCAAGTCAGGAAAGTCTTTCAGGCTGCGTGGAGGTAATTAAACACGGTAACAATGGAAAAAGAAAAGGATCGAATGCCGAACGATAATTTTCTATTTTAGAGAGAGACTGCCTCCCACCGGTGGCCCTCGTTCCACGATAACGATATAACTTCAAATCGAATTCCTACAGTACCAGCCAATTAAGAAGAATAGTCGGTCGGCTACGGCGAGGCGTCTCGCGCAGTCGGAACGCTTCGATCTCCTTCTCACTTAATTTGCAAAATAAACGGACCCATCAGGGAACAACAACCAAGCCAGTCGTTGCTTATTGTTCCTTCCGATTGAAATTGTGTAAGAACTACAAAGCGAGCAACGGTGATGTAAATGGGACACAAGATAAGGTGCAACACTCCGCGCAAACGCGCGTGACACCGTCGACCGGCGGTGTTTCGTATCTGTCGCTCGTTATTCCGCCTCCTTCTCCGTTTCACGTAACCGGTGTTTACCCTGAACCACTGCGTTTGCTATTGATATCGCTCGACAGTCCTATGACCATAAATTCATCCTATTTCCCAACATTCTAAGAACTCGAACTCGACATTCACCAATCATCGGGAAAATGGGAACAGAATTGGACAGTGTTCAGTACAGTCGACGATTCATTATATTTTCAATCAACAACCGATGTTCGCCGTGGTTGACTATGGTTAACTAACTTTATCAATTAATATACATCTTGGAACAGGGAACGCTTTTGCCGAGTAGCGATCACTGAAAGCTTCGAACAACGGCGAAGAAGAGAAGACAGGGAAAATGAACAGTAGCAGTGTCCAATCGACAAAATGAGTAGATCTTAAATACCTTGGTGCGATCGCAAAGATTGTGTATTTGTAAACGACCTGGCGTTAGGTGCCGTTATTTGTTGCTTGAAAATCAACACGTAAACCAAAGTTTGGAGAAGATTTACGTTGGTAAATACGTTTCTACTGATTATGCTGATTCCTGAACACGATACTGGCGGTTCTTGTTGCAATCGAAGCAATAACAAAAATTCTACCTGAGAAAAACGTGATAAAAAGATCTTCTATGTCCAGTACTAAGAGGAGTTCTCTATAATAAGCAATTTTCTCTCCTGGTCAGTCAGTTTCGAAGAACTTTTATTCTGGATACCTATATATGTTATATAGAATAGAGCTTCGTAATAATTAAACGCAGCAAAGGTTCTTCGTAAGTGTTTCAAGAACCAGAATGGGCATTATAAAAGACCTGCCTGAGCGATCTCTGAATAAATTTTGTAGTCCGAGAGACGAGAGGTTCTCCAAAATGAGGATCTTCGACGGAAGTGACCGCTTCGCCATTGTGTTTTAAACGGATTTCAGAGTATCATAAACGCGGTGGTTCCGACTACCGTGAGAGCTTCTTTTGTAAAACGAAAAATCGAGCGCAGGGCGTTCCCATTGGCGTTAAGCTCCGATACACAGGTGCGAGCTTACAGGTGTTATTGCTCCTTCCTGATAAGAAGCCCGGCCGTGACGTCAGATCGGCGCAGGTAGAGTATATGAGACGGCCCGGAGAGGTGTCCACGTCACTCGTTCTTGAACCTCTTCGTTCGTTTGTTCTGTAAAGTTGTCGAACGGTTTTCGTATTTCTCTCCGTTCCTTTTTCTCTCCTTTTCGCCGTCACGTTTCTGTTGGTTCCACCGCACATCGCATCGGTCTGTCGCGACAGAGACGTGCCAGCAAGTCAGTTCCTTGGACGGGATGCACACGTTCATCCGGAAGTCGACCGCGAGCGGGTGTGTTCTCGAGCTACGGTACCATAATGGGGAACGGCAATCAAGTAAGTTTCCAAAAGACCCGGGATTTTCAATTTACGATACGGGATTTTTGATTTTCTACTTCGGTGTTGGTAAAATGCGACGTATGATCGCTCAGATCGCTCGCTCGACATGTTATTCCAGGAGAAAATTCGCGAACAAGCGAAAATGTTTTTTCCGCGCGTGTTCTCGCCGCCTCGTACGCTCGCAGTTGAAAGTCTTCGCATCGTGGTGCTTTCATATGTAAATTCAAGGTATACAATTGCCGCCATAGGTACTTGTACAACGATTTTTTTCTTTTAATCTTCGGGTTAACCTACAGGCAGCAGAAAAGTTCGAAAAGTATTGAAAACGATGGAGCTCGAGTTCATATTCTTATTTGTGCAGTTTTAGGAATATATCTTTCATTATACATTAGCTCTGTCTTTCTTTGGATAGAGTATTTGAAGAGCTGAGTCAAAATAGACCCGAGCACCGTCGTCCTAGTTAGTTCGATAGGCCCTCACGATTTTTGATGAAGAATTAGGTCTTTCCATTTCCTGTTCAAGGTGCTTGTTAGTAACAATTGAATTTCGATGCCCTCAGATCCGAGACTGAATAATATTTTCTGTGCGAAGGCTAGCAGTATTTTTTACTGATACGTTTAAGATAAAAGTAGAGCATTAATTATTGAAATTCGGTAAACCATCTGATTAATTGCACAAGCCTAGAAAGACACGCCGACGCTGATACTAAAATCGATATGATTGGTTCAAATCGCTGAAGCTCGAAGACCAAACAATTTCTTTCTGCGGTGGAAACGTACTCTAAAAGATTGAAATGAATTATTAGTAGTAGTTGAAACGATAACGCGACAAGTCATCAAGTTTGTCAACAATAAATGAAGTACAGTATAGATAAGTGCATTATTCAGCTTTGTTGTTCGTTATCTAATAAGACCGGTATGTAAGCCCTCGGTAAACGACCGCATCCGAAGCAATTAACGGCACGGAGAAACGCGGAATTTTGTCAGAATTATAATTTACGAGAAATCAGAGATTTATTACGCATTTCTAAAATTAGGTTGCAATAACGTTCCACGATTTCCGAGGAGAAAAAATACTAATGCCTCGGGATTTTCGGTAATACCAGCTCGTGTGGACTCGTTATCGCCTTATCGCATCGTCTACTGATAACGCGTAATCGTTGGTACCTCTCAAAGATGATACCTGATATTTGTCGTCGAGTTTAACAAACGAATGTTTTTATTGATCCTCTGAGAACACGGTGAAACAGCACGGAAACGAAAATCGTGTTCTTTCTCATAATTTCTTGAGTCATTCCGAAGGACGCTATATTGTGCAACGTGCTAGTGTTTTCCGTAAACTTCGTTTATAACGTTACACGATCGCAACTTATTACGCGGTTTTTAAGCGCAATTTGTATTGTTAAGATTGTCGTGATCGAAATATCATTTACAGTCACATAATTCAATAAAAATCATGACTATTAACCGCTGTCGCCGCTATGGAGCATTAAATTTTGTACTATTTCTTTTTATGTAGGATCGATAAAGAAAATCAAAGTATTCTTTCTTATCGGAATTAAATTTTTGGTTCTCAAGAGTTTCACCTGAAAAATGTTCGAAACGTTAACGATAAAATTCCATTGTTATCGTAAATTATTCAGATATACTTACACAGGCAAAGCTATATACTTTCTTGTCTACAGTATCTTGTGCAAATAGAATACACATAAGATAATTGTCTCATAAAGAATTTTAGGTGAATGTTAACAGTACTATGATCATTAATATCGTGTACATATAATTATATTTATGGCAAGGTAAACGAGAACACTCACCGATATCAGGTTGTAACAATCGCGATGGCGAGGTGTTCTTTTAGATAAGAGGTAGAAAATAAAGATACCAAGAAGATATATGTAAATATCTCTAAATTGCTCCAGCTCTACGAAATGTTTGCCTGTTTAAGCAGTTGCGGCTCGCAACAGGAGAGAATGTCGACTGAGCAAATAGAGCCGGAGTCTACCATCCTGCCTACCGAAAAACGAGAAGGCACTCTATTTTTCTCTCTGACCGATTTATTTGGAAATTAGTCAGTACTTGTTAATTTCCATCGTTTCCGGTATATATACACAGGTATAACACTTCCGGTTCGTCTCGCACTTATAAAACTTTCTCGATTCGCATACTTGCTCAATTCCGTTGTTAATCGATTACTAAATTGATGAACGAATAGATTCCCCTTTATCGCCAAAAAATATAACATCGCTTATTAAAACGCATGGCGGAAATCGTCAACATTCATTTACAACGTATGATATCAGATAACCGTTATCGACCAAATGAATTATTCAAACTTATCTCTTTTATTCACACTGGTATTGATCTACTCGGAATTCGACCCTCTGTATCAAATTCTTCATAAAATGAAATTTATTATCGGTCGATGTTAAACTGCCAATGAGAATAATTACAATTAATATAGAAATAGATCCATGGTCGAATTGGAATATAAAATGGCATCACTTCCGGTATTTGATATTGGCACAAGTCACATGGACATTCTGTTTTGAAATGCATTTCGAGGGGAGTTGTTCTCCTCGATTAAATCTTGATTCAAAGTTCATTGTATTTTGCAGGCTGAAACTCGCGGAAAGGATAAAAGCGAAGAAAAAGGAAGTGTTAACGACTTATGGCACGAGCTAACGCACGGAGGTTATGTTTACCGCGCAATCAGGTGTTGGCGCTAAAGAGGAAGAGGCTACTCGCACCTTGACGATAACAAGCAGAGCTGCTACGCTCCACCACGGCGACAATTTCTACCTCTCAATGCGTCTTTCCCTGTAACCAATCCTCCTTCCGTTAACGCTTCAGGCTACAGAACGATTTGCAGAATTTATGTATACAGAGAAAGCTATCTAGAATGATTTCGAAGCACACACATACAAAGAGGGGTGATCGGCAACAGTTGCGTGGAAATTTAAGGGGTGATTCTTCAGGATAATAAAAGACGAAAATCAAGAACAATAAGCCAGCTCTTAATTTTCTTTCTACACTGTCACGTGGAATCGTTCATTAAATTTTCTCCCACCTATTACGTATCCCTCATTGAATGTTACGTGCCGAGCACGGTGGTAATGGCGCGAATATTTTCGACCCTGTTCGAATTTAAACTGACGTGGCGATCTGCCCGTAACGGTACGTCTACCTGACCCGGAAGAACGACTCGCTTCATTAGATTGAACTCCAAGATTTTCTGCAAATTATGCCCTGCTAATTATTTATTTAATCGGTTATAAATCCACGAATTGTCGTACGATACAATTTGTCTTCGAGAATTGTTTCAGTGCTAGAGAACGCTTGATTTCGGCAACAGTGGGTACAAGTAATCAACGGTTGACTATTTGCGAGGCACTTGGAGGCACGCACTATGAAGAGAGCTATCCATCGACAGTATGGTGATAATAGACACTGTCATGGAGTTGCTCTCTTTGTCGATGCTGCCAAATTCGACGTTCTCCCATGACCTTCTTCACCGCCGAATTATGTTTACTTTTTTAAGCCACCGAAACAAGATTGTATGCATTAATAAAGTATTCGAAATTCTTTATTCTTTCCTTGTTTGTACTTCGTTCCATATAAATATATTAGATAATGGCTGTCACGGTTTCATAATGGTACTCGTACCGACTGAGATACCGAGTGAGGTCATTGATGGAACTTTGATTATCTCAATTTATACATTTTTAAATATCATTAATGCTGCAAAATCACAGTCATAAATTTCCATAATTTGAACTGTTGAGATAATACACACTTACAAGAATTATACATTCAATATACAATATCCAGAATATCTAGATAATATAGAATCGAACATATATGATCAGGCAGTTACGATGTTGTAATTTATTTATACACATCATACATGTATAAGTGCAAAATTTAATCGTACGTGTATTTGAGCGGAGAGTATATCCTCTCTGATTTGAGTTTTACGTGATTTTTTATAATATTTATAATTGATGATACACATATCAAAAGTTCACGTTATATTATTGTTCTCTTATGAAACTAATTTCGTAAAATTAATAACAAGGTAAAACATTTATTCTTATTATTTTGTATATATATATAGAAGTAGAAATAATTTGAAAGCCTGGTCGGTAAAATAGATTTCTTGTAGCGTGAACGTAGCAAATGGTTATCACTGTCACCAATGCGGAGGAAAACCAACAGGTGTAATTTGATACGTTACGGTGTATATATATAACATCTTATCATCGATTGCATTTATAAGAAGCAGAGGAAATACTGGGTGTAATGTATTGGTAATTAAATTCAGACGTAAAATAATTATAATTTGTTGAAAAATATCACCTAGGAATTTTTTGCATCATCGTCATCCTATGTCCGCATTGTTTTAAATCGAACCGAGTGAATTTGGCACAAAATGGATGCTGCTTGCAAATACATCAGTTTCAACTAAACATCGACTTACAAAATGGGAAATCAATTAGTCGGCATCGCGCCTAGTCAAATATTTCCAGTAGAACATTATTTGACGGACCATAGTGACTTATTATTCGATGTAAAGTAAGTAGATCCAACACCTCTTTTAAACAAACAAAAAGTTGGTTTTTTACACCAACCTATATGTTCTGTCAAAAACTCTACTCGGCATACTAAATGAAAATTAAAACAATTCAACAATGGTTTTCGTCTGTATGGAGCATTATATTATATCTTACGTTGAATATTTTCGAACGATTCACGATAAACGATAAGTCATATAAGTTATGTCGACGTAACTATTTAGCAATAAATGTTTATGCAAATTTTGATATTATAATTTCGTTGATCAATATAGGAACCGAAAACGAATGAATATTCTGTATTCAAAGTTTCGATGCCTCTAGAATAAAATGAAAATATCTAGTTTCACGAATGCTTTGCATTTTTATGTACATTTCAATCGCATGGACTGTATCGTCCATTCATCTGTTCAATGGTTTCTATGTTTCATGATTGTCGTTTCAATATGTGCAGCTTAGGAAGTACCAGATTTTTTAAAGTGGCTAGAGCCAGGAGCCAAGAGGGTCTCATAGTAGTAAAAGTTTTTGCTATTCATGATCCCACATTACCATTATCCGCGTACAAGGATAAACTTGAAGAAATTAGATCTAAATTAGCATCTGCTGTAAATTGCCTACCGTTTCAAAGGATGATTGTAAGTATCTTTGTTGGTCGTATTTGCTACATGCGTATACATGAATCGTCGAGTAAATAAATATATATATGTATATCAGCTCACAGAAAAATCAGGGTCGATAATGAGGGAATATGTGAAGTATTCACTTTACGATAGAATTAGCACCAGGCCATTTTTAACGAGCATAGAAAAGAAATGGATTACTTTTCAAGTTCTGTACGCGTTACATCAAGCGCACAAGGTGAGATATTATTTACAGCATCCAAAATAATGTCATTAGGATGAATTCTAACTTTTCAAATTGTGCCACAGTTTATTAGTGATTCTGAATACTAATTCTCACCCTCTAAAACAACACATTAAAGTGCTTTTCACAGTATCAAACAGTGAACATATTTATATTGCTTCTTATTTGACTGTAGTTTGGAGTCTGTCATGGTGACATAAAACTAGAAAATATTATGATTACCAGCTGGAACTGGATTCTACTCACAGATTTTGCAAGCTTCAAACCGACATACTTACCTGAAGATAATCCAGCTGATTTTTCATATTTTTTTGACACATCTAGGAGAAGGTACATTTTATAATTAGTTTAGTTCGTTATTAAATTATTATATAATACACTCATCCTGTCATAATGTTTTAGAACATGTTACATTGCGCCTGAACGGTTTGTGAAAACATTATCTTCAGAATTAAGCAATACATTATTATTATCTGAGCAAGAGCTGAAAACAGGCGATTTGCACCCAATGATGGACATTTTTTCTGCAGGCTGCGCATTAGCAGAGTTGTATAACGAAGGACACCCTCCATTCGATTTTTCTCAACTATTAGGTGCGTGTATCATATGTAAAGATTATCTGTAACTTCTATATAATACTACTGTGAGCAAATATTGATAAATTATTTTGTTATGTCACGTGAAGCATACAGGAACAACGAATATTCTGCGAGCAAGCATTTGGATGCAATAGAGGATCCAGGAATACGCGAATTGCTCGCATCTATGTTGGAGAAAAATCCAACCAACAGGAAAACCGCAGAAATATATTTGGCTCAGGCTCGTGGCACGATATTCCCGGAATATTTCTATTCGTTTCTGCAGTCGTATATGCTTATTTTCTCTGCTGCTCCTATTCTATCTCCAGACGAAAAGATAAACCGACTCAAAAAAGATATTGGCAACATTATCAACATTTTGAAAGCAGAAGAGAACGAGAAAATGAAAAATGACAGAGAAGAGACGACTAGGAACAATCAGTTTGATAATAATGTGGAATTAACGAAACAGGACTCTGGCCACAGCGAAGATAATACTATTGTGGATGGTGACAGCGATCAAAGCTTTGACAAAACCGAATTAAATCAAATAGATACAGTAACAGATTCTAAAGCACATGGAGAACAAAACCAGAATGTGGACGTGGAAAATGAGAAAAAATTATTCTCTTCTTCAGAACCTCTAGAAGGACTAGTTATCATCACTCAACTGGTTACCTCGTGTATACGAGGCTTGCATCATTCTCAATCTAAATTACAAAGTCTTGAAATACTGCTTGAACTAGCAGAGAATACATCAGACGAAACAATACTGGATCGAATTTTGCCTTACATTGTAAGTTAATTTGAACAATACGATTTTACGTTTCGATAATAACGGGCGATTTACATAGAAGACGAATAAAATCAGTCTTCAACTTGGATTATTTGTAAAAATCGTTTATTGTTGGACAGTATTTTTAAAGTATGTTAACATGGTATTCTTCTCAAAATATGTTACAGTTTCATTTGGTTCATGATCCTGCTCCACGAGTAAGAGTATCAGCTATACATATATTGACGAAATGTTTGCATCTTGTAAAGTCGATTCCGCCTACAGACGTGAATATCTTTCCGGAATATATTTTACCAGGTCTGTCGCATATCACGCAAGACGAAGCAGTTATAGTTAGGGCTGCTTACGCGGAGAATATCGCTCATCTGGCGCACATAGCGTTGCGTTACTTGGAGAATTCTCACTTGTCGAACTTGAGTAACAAAGAAGGCCCAAAACCGACGTACGACAGCGAGCTCCAGACGTTGCACGAAATGGTAATTAGCTAGTTACCTTCGCAGTCGTCGTTTGCATCTGCTACATACTAAATCATGTGATATTATTAGGTACAACAATCTGTGTCCATGTTATTAACAGATCCCCAGAACTTAGTAAAGCAAACATTAATGGAGAGCGGGATCAATAAGCTCTGTGTGTTTTTTGGCAAGCAAAAGGCGAACGATATTTTGCTTAGTCACGTAATCACTTTCTTAAATGATAAAGAGGACAAGGAATTAAGGGGTTCCTTTTTCGAGTGTATCGTGGGCGTGGCTGCTTACGTTGGATGGCACAGTAGTCCTATACTTATGCCCCTTCTTCAACAAGGACTAGCAGACCCTGAAGAATTTGTGACGACAAAGGCTATCAATGCGATGGCGACCCTCACCGAATTGGGTCTCTTACACAAATCCGGGCTTTACCAGCTGCTATACGAGACTACGGTCTTTCTAGTAAGCCCCCATTCTTTCTACCGTAAATTGATCAATTTCGCACTTCTATTTACCTTGAAATGTCTTTAACACAATACCATGCACAGGTACATCCGAATTTATGGATAAGACACGCGACAGTTGGTTTCATATCCGCTGCGGCAAGAACGCTCAACTTGGTCGATGTTCAGTGTAAAGTGCAGACAATGATTCAGTCATACTTGAAGCATCCCTTGATTCAGATTGAGAAAGAGATTTTATTGTTGGAGGCGTTGGTGCTGCCTATACCAAGAATCGTTTACGATTCTGTCGTGAAATATTCTGACATAGAAGAACTGTTCCAAGTCCTCGAACAAAGACAAGTAGCTCGCGCTAAAGCGGTAACAGGAATCGTGCCCCAGTATAGCGAAATGAGTACTTCGTTACGAAATGTGAGTTAACAACATTGTCCAACAAAACATTTAACTTTTCCTTGAGTTTCCACGTGTAACGTGTTTGGATAGATTCCGAGAGGAATAAACGAGGGGTTTATAGCTTTTCAGACGATTAAGTTCGGAATCTATGACCGAGACTGTCGAGGATCAGCTGTTGATAATGAAGCCGCATTTAATGAAAATCAACAAGTACCGCAATTCGGTGGACGCGAAACAGAGCACGAGCAAATCTATGAATGGAAAGTTAGAGTTGAGCTCTATGAAGGATAGGATACGGCATCACATTGTTATACTGTATCCTGACACGAAAGCCGACCTAGGTTTGCCACCGTTCAAACGATTAGATCGTAGAACGTCTGACAGCGTCGGCACATACGCGACGATGAACCAAGAATGGCGTACAATGTTCGCGGCTCAAGATAACGTTCAAGTACTTTGAAGAACAAGTATACGTATACCTCGATTACGTTTTATATAATATTAATAGATTCTGTTACACGTTGCAGCACACTGTGAAAATGTCAGACATGACCGGAAGTAGCGGAAGTCCTAGCCAAAGTTTGCACGGAGGGGATATACATTTGTCGCCTCAGCACAGCCTGTCCGATATGAACAGCATAAACGATCACTCTCTCCCCTTACGTTCTTATATTCAATGTATGTCTTTCTCAGATTGCTCTTTGATGTTAACATAAAGAAATGTTATGCAAGAAAATACAACTTTCTGTAATTCTTCAGACAGGTGTGCACCTTGCAGATTAGAGGTGAGACAATTGACATACAGAAAGCAAGAACAGCATGCTGCAGCATTAAGAGCACAGCATTGGGCTGATAACATTGCATGGCAAACCGGTAATTAATTATCATTACTTTTAGACATAATTCTGAGATTTACAAGAAACGTTTGCGATCCTCGATAGGCTCAAGATTACTGCCAAGTGGCTGGAGACCTAGAGGGGTCTCGGTTGCGCACCTCCATGAGCATAGAGCGGCAGTGAATAGACTAGTTTCTATACCAGACACTAGTCTATTTGCAAGTAGCTCCGCGGACGGATGCATTAAAATATGGGATGCTAGTAGAATGGAAGGCCGGAACATAGCTAATCGTTCTAGGTAGACAAAATGATCTTTGAAACAATCATGTGTTTCACACGTATACTTGTATAACGTATACTTGATCTATTTTAGGCAAACGTACATGCATAGAGGCGGTCCTCTGGTTGGCCTGACAGTGTGCGACCAAGGGCAATCGCTAGCAAGCTCTGCGAGTCAGTCGGGCACAGTGTTTGTTTTACGAATTGAACCAAATTCGAGCAAAACGAGTGTCATCGGGACCAGACAGCTGGATCTTCAGGTAACCAAAAATGCGTACCATTTTAATACTATCTATGATACACGAATCATCGAATCATCTTTTAGGAAGAAGGATGCGCGGTAGATCTGCAGTATTTGGACTCGGGATCGCAGTCGGTTCTAGTATACGCTTCGCTGTATGGATCGCTGGTTGGCTGGGACTTACGGTGTCCCGGTACAACGTGGCGTTTGGAAAACGATCTAAAGAACGGCGTGATCACCTCTTTTTGCGTGAACAACTACCAACAGTGGCTGACACTTGGCACGAGCTCGGGCGTGCACACCTGTTGGGACTTGCGATTCCAGTTACCGATAACCAGCATTAAACATCCTACCGGTAAAGTAATAAAGTCGACCGAATACGATTTTGATCTTTGAACGATCTTTATGTTTGTTTCAGGTGCAAGAGTCAGAAAAGTAATCACCCACCCTACGGAACATTCGTGGATTATTTCCGCTGTGCAAGGCAACAACGAAATTTCCATGTGGAACCTCGAAACCGATTTCCGGCAAATGGTTCTCTGGGCGTCGAACGCGCCTCCTCTCAGCCATTCTCAAGGCGGCCATAGCGTATGCGCGATCTATTCCGGGTGTATCGATCGCTCCGGCTTTCTGCTGGCCGGCGGCGCTGACATGAGACTACGTTTCTGGGATTTGAACGCTCCTAATGAATCGTATGTCGCGTTGCCTGCAGCCAACGATGTGACCCCTCCAAATTCGCTGGCGTACGAGTTAGTATTCGTTATCTGGTCACTTTATTTTCTAGTCTTCGTTCCAAAATTATTATTATACAGACTGGAGCATTTAATATACGGATTGCCAGAATATCTCGTTTGCTATTGATGATGCTATTCAGGGGGCCTAAAATCTAGGGTCACCAATGTATTTATACGTGGAGACGTAGAGATGTAAAAGTAAATCCCATTATTTAAAAATGGAACGATATGTTTTCTCATACAAAATGATCTGTATGCCGAAGGAAATAATTGAACGTATTGTACCTGTTTTATGCGCGACGTAGAAATGACTGAATTAGGAGTTAAATTTAAGCGTAACTTAGGAGAATACAGTCATAGTGTGATGGATGGTACATTCCCCTCGTTTATTTTCCAGGCAACGATTGATAGATGGGACAAATGTGGTGCAAGAGGTGTTGGCCAACGATGGGCCCGCGCCATCGTCCGTGGGAGGTAGCAGCGTTCGAACAAGAAACTCGGAGGAGGGTGGCCAGGGGCCGGAAACACCACCGTCGGGCCACCATGATACAATATCTGCTGTGGCGATGTCGAATACGTGGATCCTGACGGGCAGCACGGATGGCTTGATACAAGTATGGAAATGATTGTTCTCGCTTCCGTCGTTTACGGTGTCCGAAACCTGCGCAAAGTGTACAAATTTTTCTAACGTAGAAAACGATTCGACCAGACATCGAGATTTTGTACGAACGTGCTGCTACTGTAACTCTGTGATCTTTTATTTGTATATACTGTGTACTGTATATAAACCGTATTTATTAAGACCGCCGATAGTCGTGATGATAACGATACCATGCATTTCCGCGGACAGAACGTAACGCGACAACGTTACTTCAACGATACACCCGTGATCCTTCTGTATAATTATAAATGATTTATTTTTCTACGTGAAACGTGAGACCGACGAGAGAGCTTTGATGTACTGTAACATACGACACGATACAGTAAAACGTTTCTAGAGTTTAGCATAATAGCAACGAGCTAATCACGTGAGATCATGTTAGAACGATACGACGATCAGTGTACAAATCAAAAACGGCGCTGTGTAAAAATTGTTCACTTGATATGTTATTTATACTGGCTGGTGTATACATATAACGACTGCGTACATACTTTTGTGTTAGATCAATAGTTCACTTGTATACCGACTGAAATACTCATAACCAGTGAATATCTTCGTACTTCCTAATATTGTTACAATAAATTCATATTTTTAATGCACCTACGTTGTGGACTGTGACAACTCGGATGTGAGAACCAGATCGCTACCAGGGACAGATCGGAGCGACAGGATACGATCCTCTGCCAGTGAACGCGTACGGATCAGGATTGATTGTCCTGCAGATCTCTTTCCATCGTTCTTTTCCTCCTTTACCCTGTCTTCGTCTGAATTCTTGTTTTCCCTGATTCGGCGGACGATAATCGTAACCGGATTGATCACCGAACAAAATTTCGATCCATGGCGCCGCGGCCACGGTCATAATCAACAATAAGAATGCGAAGAATATTTTCATCTTAAAAATTGCAACGTTTCCCCCTCCGTAATTGACTGTTGGGATTAAAGATCGACGATCACCTAGAAAAATAATGAACCTATGATTTCGTTTCTCCGAATTGAATTGTAATCGTTGGATCAAGCACGATACGCAGAGCCGATTAAAATATAAATTTTTCAAAAAATAACTAGAAAAATCTGTCATTTCGTTGTAATTCATTTTGATGTTACAGCAAATGCACTTACTCCGCTTTTGTCGAATGTACTCTTCATTGTTTAATAACAATCGAACACATATAGGTGAACACTCGAAATTGAACGAAACACTCGCAGAATGAATAATTGGTTCCTGAACAAAAATCTCGAGATATCTCGCTACTGTATGAACTGCTTCAAAATTTGATTTAGGAATCACGGTCGACGATTTTTCTTTCGTAATTGACTTGGTTGATTAAAGATCAAAGATCGGCGGACATCCATAAAGAAAATGAACTGCGATACAAAGAGTTGGCTGAGCTCCGTTGCGTTAATTCGATCGAAAGTGATGGCTAACTAAATTAATTTTAAAAAACAACACTGTTCGCGGTAGGACCAGATTCGCGAATGTACGCACGGGTAACCAAGCACAGAGCAAAACGGTACTAACTTTCATGCTAAAAGGTCCAATGACCAATTGTTGCGACATGTGTTTGATGAACTCGTTATTCCCCGCTTTCGAAATTCACACTTTTTAAGCAGACCAATTACGAGCACTTCTGTCGTTCCTCTAGTTCTTGGGTGCTTCTGGAAACCGTGATCGAACTGAATCGACCATTTAACTTCGCCGGATATATTCGACCGGTAGCACTCTTTATATTTCGTTCTTCTCTCTTTTTTTTAAATAGATGTTTCAGCTGTACTCGCGGTAACGAGTACACTCTCGCAATGGAGAGATGCTGGATGGCTACTGCTGTTTTATATACCGCAGGACTGCCCTACCGCTCAGAAAAAATCGTCTCTGCAGAAGTTGCAAATGTGCTAACGTCAGACGGGCATTGTTCTCGATTAAACAAGATCGGGGAATTCACCTCGACAATTGTTTGTTCTATTGGTGTTTTGGAACCACGTACTATATTTAAACTTGCAGATTGATATACAAAATGCGATGCTAGCCGATTAGTTTGAGGTATTGATATATGTCCTCGGTTATCATTACCCTTTACTTTCTGTTTAAACGCTCCTAACAATTAGTTTGTTTAAGATTGCATTCGAAGCTGTAGACTATAGTCGCGGAATTATCACTGCACAACAATGTCCATGATAATTAATATATATATTATACAATATATTATACAAACTAGTTATTTGTTGTGTAGAAAAATGATCGAACCGTGGCGCCGAGAATAAAATTCATAATATCCGAAAGATAAATTACGATCGATAAACTAATTAATTATTTAATATATATTATAGGTCAGCGCAAAAGTTCGTGCCCGATTTCGTATTAAAATACAACAAGGAACGAGCTCTCGCACTGACCTAAGACTTGGATGCTGATAAAAGATTCGGAATCCGGGAATCTGTGTAACAATATGAAGATGGAACATGCGTGCCCGTCACATTGAACTTGGGGAAGACCCCAAGCTCCAGCTTACGTACCATGCTCGAATCATATTTTTATTCATGCGGCGTACAACCGTTTTGTTATTCCGCGTGTGCAGTGGATTATGTCTCAAGAGAATTACACGTTAAAATATGCAACGCCGATTTAATTATGGTTACTCATTTATTCGGCATGCTGCGTTGATGCGCAAAAAGCTACATTTCCGTTCTTCTCTGAATTGTCGTAACGCTACAGTTCTTTGTGTAAACTTCACAGCTCAGGGTGTAACGAAATAAAAATTATTTCGCGAACCCAACAGAAAATTGAATCGGTTCATCGACGAAACGGCAATTCGGTCTATGATAACGAACCCGCGCGATTACAAGCGACCCTGCTTCGCAAGCAACATTTGTGTCAAGGTTCCCGGTGTTCTGATCTTCGAGCTATCTCTCGAAATTAACGGCAATTATTCCATCGTGTAGCCTGATAAACTCGTTCTTTTTTCATCGAATTCTGCGAATATTATAAACGCGTCGAGTCCGCAGAACCTTGATCCATCGTCTCGCGAGTGTTTATAGCTCTAAGAAAAACAAATATCCTTCGTGCTGTTCGCAAAGTATAAACTAACTGTTGCATCGAGCTCGACATCGTTCGTCAAGCGTTCAATCTGTAAAAAAGCTTGACCGAATATAATTTCCAACGCGAGTTTTTTCCGACGCCGAAATATTTTGGAGCAAGGAAGGCCATTCCGCAAATAGCAAAAAGCCCGGTTACGCGCGTAATGGTTCTCATTAAGGTTTGCCATGACTAAGCCGTGACTATTTCCTATTACCGTAATAGCCGGTTTCCAGGCTGTCGAACTATTAATAGCGTTTGGCAGAGAAAGTCCGCGGCAGCGTTTTGCGCCAAGGGGTTCGCGATCTTCGAGTCTCGAGCGATTCTCTCACGGTTCTTTCGCGGATCCGCGAATCTGGATCGGAGTCAACGGATTCTCCAAATTCCGAGAACGAGAAAGATAAGCGTTGGGTCACGGTGAACCGGCTTACGTCAATCGTGAATTGATAGTGGTTTCTCGTAATCCAACAGGATCGAAAAAGTCCCGCAACCGGAAGACTTTAGCGAAAATGGATGAATCATAGGAGTCTGGCGGGAAAAATATATGTGTGTACATATATTTTGTGTAGACGCCGTATATTAGTATTCAGCGGGGGACACGCACGTGCGGAAACCCATGAACAAGTAGCTTCTATTATAAGAAGTTCAGCGAGAGAATGGCATGCGTCGACTGGTACACTGTACGTGTTTGTTTGCAACAAATAAATGATCGTTCGTCGCCGAAGACAATCATAATTGGAGCGCGGAGGCATTCTCCAAACTTTAAACCTGCAAGGGCATGCGAAATTTCTTAAAATACTTTCGGGTATCTGGCCCGTAACTGCATACTCCAATTGTTCGAAAGAAGTCCAAAATATGACATATTTTTAACTATTATAGGACCGAAATAGAATGATAAAGTTGCGCTATTGAAATTTTTGTAAACGACTCCCAATTTTATCGCGAGAGTAAAACGCACCTCGCCTTCTGTTTGTTACTCTTCGGCATACAACGACTATAAAACATATCGCCTGCGAGTATATTTCGGCGCATCCTTTCGGAGTTATCGTCTAAATATTTGGAATACAGGTATTCCTAAAACCGCTGTTCTACGCCGGCTGCACCATACCCGTCAGTTCCGTTTCGCTGGTGATTCAGAGAGCTTCTACAACTCGGGTTCTGCATCCCCTTCGTTCGCGTCGCTATCGGATTAGGAGTGGCAACGATCAAGTAAATTATGATTTCTATATTCCTAAATAAAGAAGACAGTTTACCGTATCGCTTTCTCCACGTTACAAATTACAAGCAACCCTGTTCGCGATCCAGGCGTTTTTGAGAATGTCAAACAGCCTCAATGCGGAGGACAAGGACAGTCTACAGGTGAGAAACCGAGCGAGTCTTTCGTTGAAGATGCAGCGGAGCTTTAAAAAGATGAAGAGAAGCATTCAAAAGATCACCGGTACGTTTTTCTTTGTATATACTGTTACTCGATACGTTACCGAATTACCATTCTCTGGTGGCCAAGTAAAAGAATTGTTAGTTGCGCGGGAAAGTTAGTTAGATTTTACTACCATTAGACTTGTAAAATATACATCACATTCAATTTAAAGACATATTCTTCTCTCAGACGAAATGATGATTTTTATCGGATATCAGATAAATATCAAATATTTCGATAAAAATTTCACTTGTACTCTGCCGCCCACCCCCAGAGCATTGATTTCACGTAATTGGTTCCGATGCCATTAGTACGCTTATACAGGGTGTTACAAAACAGGTAGAATAACCGGATAGAAAGTGATCACGGATTCTTTAAAAACAGCGCTCAGTCCTAATAAAAAGAGAACGGTCAGTGCAATATATATATATATATAGGAGCTTTTATTAGCGACTTTTATTCTACGCAAATTTCCATTTTCATAATTAATTCTATGGAAACTAATTTAATGTTTCATTGATAAAATAATATCCGTTCCATGTTATTAAGTTTGATTCGTATACGTATATTTTTTTATCCGCGAGATCCGCGTATTTCACAAATGTATAAATTAAGTCTAACGATAGCTAACGTAATTCCGAACGCTACCTCCGATTTAGGTATATACTACCCGCATTGAAGCACCCTGTATCATAAACCTAACGCGCGTCTGGCACAGATAAAAATTATCGTACAAGACGATTTTCAATACTTTTAGAATCTTCAACAACTGTACAACCTCACTGCGTTTTCGTAGAGAATATGCAAGACGACGAGAGGCAGCCGCCGTATATATTTCCGGAACGGCTCTCCTCTTTAACGTGCCAAACGGGTTTCACCAAGGATGAGATCCGAAAGCTCTACCGCGCTTTTAAACAGTATTGTCCACGAGGAGCGGTGACCACAAACGACTTGAAACCGGCTTATGCGAAATTGTTCCCGTTAGGAGACCCAGCCAAGTACACGCAGATAGTGTTCAACACCTTCGACCGGGACGGCGACGGTGTCATCAGCTTTCAGGATCTTCTCGCCGAGGTAGCTCTAATCACAAACGGCGATCTGGACCAGAAACTTTCCTGGATCTTCAGGTGACCAGTGGCCGGTAGAAATCAAGAATCAAGGTGGATAAACACTGCGACATGTACAGAACACAATAAAATCGGCTTTTTTCTAGAAGTTATATTAGAGAGAGATTCTATGTATATAAGTTATAATTGAAAATCTGTTTTCTTCGTTACAGTGTTTATCCCTCTTAACGAAACCGCTCGTTACATGCTCGACATCTGACTTTCTAGTATTGCCCTTCTCTCCATTAGGTTTTACGACCTGAATGGGGACGGTTACATCACGAGGAAGGAAATGCTGGTCATAATATCCGCGATTTATGAAATGCTGCATAATGGACAAACTATCCAACGTATGGTCGACAGACACGTAGACATGGTTTTCGAAAAGATGGATATCGATAAGGACGGAGTCATATCTCGAGAGGAATTCATGAGCTGCTGTAACAATGTACAATTCAATTAGTATGGTAGTTGGAAGACTGAAAATAAGCACATCACGAGTCAACAATTAATACTTTTCTTTTATTTCAGGATCCCACGATATTGAATCAGCTAGCGACATTCGATCGCTTCTGGTGATGCTCCGATTCTTGAAAAAATGCGATTCTGGAATTCTCTGTCTTGATGCTCGTCGCTCGCACTTCTCAGGACATGTTCCTGCTATCACAACAATGCGAATAACACGGTCGCGTGTCAAACAGTTTTGTACTCTTAAAACAATCTCTTCTGTAAAATATAGAATACACAGGCAAGAAAAAATGCAAATGCCAGTGCTAATAAAACTTTATCCGTGACCTCCCTTCTACCATATTTGCCTAACAGCTTTCCCGATTGTACTATCACCTGTTGCTGGTGTTCCAATTCACCCGAGGTGCTAGACACCTTGTCCGATGAAGTTACTGTAACATTCGAAAATTTATGTACCATAAATTGTGTTCCAGTATACTCGAACGATATATACGAGATGAAAGTGTACTTAATGTATCCAGCGCATCCGCAGTTCTTTGAGTAGTCTCTGCCAAAGATCTAGATATACTTAAAAGTTTCTCAGAGAGTTGATTAGATGTGTTTGCCAAGCTCCTTTTGTCGTGCCTTCTACGTACAGCTGCTTGTTGTTCTTCGGGCATCGACAGTAGTTCCTCCTTGGATAGCTTGTCTATTACAAACTTGCTGAAGATGTTGGCCTTACAAAATGCAGTTAAGGAGTTCTTCGACTGTTGTCTATATGTGTCTATCTCTGCCTGTAGCTCTGCTTTCTTCTTCTCGATGGGTTCTCTTTCCGCCAATGACTCTAGTTTGGATAAGGACGACTGTAGAGCTTCTAGTTTCACTCTGCCCTCGTCGTTCAAGTCATGAAGCAATTGAAGAGGACCAGTGCATTGTTGTATATCCTAAAAAATAATACTAGTTAGTAAAAAGCAAACTGTAACAGTTACTAATCTTTTTTTTGTAGTTTAAACGAGATTAGAATGAATAGTGTAATATTACAATATAGCAGCGTACAATTTATTTATCGTAAAACTTTTATAAAACGTTCGACTAATAGTCAATTAAATCAAGCATTATTTGTAAATAATGTGTACTGAAAATGCCAAGTTGTTAACGTCAGTATTCGAGGTTAGGTTGATGTTTATTATATATTGTTAAGAGGAATTTGGTTTTTTTATTAATAATTACTTGAATCAAAGCTGTAAGTTGAAAATTGTTTTTTACAATATCTTCACGTATACGTTCCAACTCTAAATTCTCGGTCTCCATTGATGCACGTGTTTTTTGACAGTTCGCTTATGTGTCGTATAATAAGTTTTTATATAATAAATGATAAGCGGAGCTTATTAAACTCCTTGTTGTTCGTAACTATTTACATAAACGCCAATAGGTCAGTAAAACACATAATCGTTGTTATTATATCGTACTTAAACATTCGCAAGGAATGGTTATGTACCAAGGAAATGTGCAACATGAAGAGAACTCCTGCTTCTCACTTGTCACTGCTTGTCACTGACAAGTCATCGTCAACGAAAGTGTCTGGAAAAAATTCGAGCGACGGTAGATCTGAACCTGGAGAAGAAACTGATGAGATGTTGCTTTATATATTTAGACGAGTACGAGGTAAGTAGTACAATTTATTAATGTACAATTTGAGTATTACATTGTTATCATACGACTGGTACAGTTCTGTCTAACAAATATAATTTCGGTCATAAATATGACGATACTGGTTGAAATAAAACAATTCTATTCACAGAATATAATCAATTTAAATAAAATATTGACTTAAAACTGATAAGATAGGTACAGTCTGAGGTCTTATAATACTGTACAATTCAACAATGATTTTATTAACTTCTTTTTTTTTTTGATAATGCACGACGAGCACAATGTGCCTATTCTATAACATTCTATGTTACACGAGTCTCTTCGACTTAACGAAGACGATGTATTATGGCGTTCGTGAAATCTGTTGTAGAATTTTGTCCACCTAGATCTTTTGTCAATACTTTTCCGTCACTCAAGACATGGTTCAACGCATCTCTGATTTGTTCAGCATAGGGTTGCAAATTAACGTGACGCAGAAGTTTTACAGCGCACAGAAGCATGGCAGTAGGGTTGGCTACATTTTTACCAACAGCCTCAGAATAAGTGTGCCTTGCGCCCTAAATTGCAAATTAGTTCTTGTTATATAACGTACAATTTCGAGTACAATGTTAAATCTTCGAGTATTAAATGCGTTCGTCTTACCGGTTCAAAGACGACACACTCAGGACTATAACTGGCACCTGCGACTACACCAGCACCGCCGACCAACCCAGACGCAAGATTATCTACAATATTACCATACAAATTTGGTAATACCATTACATCGAACTGGTGTGGATTAGATACCATCTGCATGGTACAATTGTCCACAATCATTGTTTCAAATGTAATCCTGTAATTATAACAATATAATTGTTACCTATTTGTGTGAAGAAAACCATTGATTTCAAAACTAAAATTTAGAACTACCTAGGATATAATTTTGCGATTTCCTGACACGATTTTAAAAATAGACCATCGCCAAGTTTCATAATGTTGGCTTTGTGAACGCATGTGACCTTTTTGCGATTGTGTTTCACGGCATAATCGAACGCGAATTTTGCAATTCTTTGACTTTTAGTTGCAGTGACTATCTTCAAACATTCTACCACTCCTGTCACAGATTCGTGCTCCAATGCAGAGTATTCTCCTTCTGTTTGTTCTCTGATGATAATACAATCCACATTCTTATGACGACATTTAACTCCTGGCAAAGATTTTACATGTACCACGTTCGAATACAAGTCCAGACTCTTACGTAGTTTCATATTCAATGTTTGGAGCTCCCCAGTCATGGAGTGGTCCGGTGTTGCTAGAATCCCCTATTTCCAGAACAGTACCAATTCCTAATATTATTAACGTTGTCCAACAAATTTTAATTTTAGATAAAACAAACTAAAATTAAAAATTTGTCTTTTCCTTTAAAATCGAATTTTCAGAAACTGAACATTTGACATATCAATGCAAAATTGCTACATTTCTATTTGCATGCATACAAACCTTCAAGCATACTCGGTTTCTTGCAATACTACTGGACACTTGTTCGAGCGGTGCGCTTAACGTTGGATTTACTTCAGAAAGAAAGTACGGCTCGAATTCAACCGGTATATTGATTGCCTTGAAAACACTTTGGACCGACACCACTAATTCTGGTCCGACGCCGTCTCCTGGTATAAGAGTACATTTTACTTTTCCTTCTCGTTCAATGGGCTAAAACAAAAATGATTTTAATCGAATAGTATAATTAAATACTTACTACAGATATTTAAATACATACAGCATTTTGTTGATGTACTGCCCCTACATGCAGTGCTGCAATAGCTCCCTTCTGGGTAGTCTGCAAATAAAAATGTTTATCATTGTCTTATAAATATAGTTTCGCATACATTTCTCGGACACATAATCGAGTCATTCATTCTGCATTAAAAAGCTATATTTATAATGATTGAGTAACAGAATCACCAGAGCCATTTGTTTTATCGATTGTCTTAATTGAAATACAAATTAAACCACCCAGTTTTTGCTAAACAGATTAACAAATCGTCTTGTCAAATTGATTTTACCATTAAACGAGAGAATTGTCATACGTCTTTAAGAGAAAAAAGATATCATGTGAAACGTCCTTGCGATAACCATTGGTGCTCTCTTCGTTTTCACATATCACCCAATCGAACGAATTCCTGCAGAGAACGCGATGATATTTCAATCTGCCGGCACTCAGAAGGTTCTAACAATCGTACGTGTAACAGGGGTTATTTGCTCCAATTAAATTTGGGTTACCTGCGAAAATATTTTGCAGACGTTTCTCGCGAGCAAAGCCATTTTTCTACGACGGACCACAGTGTCGTTCCCACTCCCGTGCTTGCGCACCAGTAACGTATCAAATTTGGAAACAACTGGGATGGATAAAGTACAGTAAGTTCTACGTTTTTTTAAATTTCATTCTTTTCATCTTACATAACTTGCCCAGAACTATTGAACTTTTCATAATAAAGTTAATGTTTCGTTGGGAACGTTTTCAATCATCATCAAAATTGTTAATATGCTTGTATATACGGCCCTGTTATCGTCGTTCGTCCGAATTCGTGATTTCAGAGCCGTGGCGCTGGGTATAGTCGGTGACGCGCAAAGCACTCTTATAGCAGAGAGTAAATGAGAGTGCTCACGCCCGGGTTTTGGCCGTGCCCATTATGGTGCTGCCCCCTACTCTAGTGCTTAGCCTGGATCAGCTCCTACATCCACGCCCGCACGCCGGACAAGAACCTACCTCCACGCTCACAATCAGTGACTCTCAAAGGAGAGTGCAAGGACGTTGTCACACCGATTTAGTTGAGACTCTGTATACATATAGATCTCGATCTCGATCTGTTAAAAAAATACCTGCGCGCGCACGTGCAAAAAAATACCTGCGCGCGCACGTGCAAAAAAACACCTGCGCGCGCATGTGCAAAAAAAATACCTGCGCGCGCACGTGCAAAAAATATACCTGCGCGCGCACGTGCAAAAAAATATTTAACAGCGAGAAATAACAAATTTATCAATAATTACTAACTTGGCAGTCGACGCGCTTAATGGTAGAGGAGTGGGGGAGACAGCTAAGCGAGAGCGCCCAGTCAGTCAGTCAGTCAGTCAGTTGGACCGGCGAGTCAACAGGGACGGACGCGTTGCGGTACCGGGGGTGCCAGAGGGTTCCGGGAGACCAGGGGCGGACCAGGGGTGGACCAGGAGTGGACTAGCAGTGACCAAGGGAGCCTTGGTGAGTTTTAATTCAAATATTCTTGTATGCTTGCTGCTTTCTTCACACTTTATCGACTATCAACTGTTCTCACTCAACAATCATTTTTAATGTTTGCCTTCAATATTCTTATTGCAATTTCCGTCGGAGAAGAACTTTCTGATTATCAAATTCGCACTTTTGCTTGTCTAATTTCTCGATAATTATTCGACGTAATTGCGTAAATTAGAATAAGTCTGGCGTTGTCAGAAACGGAACCAGAAGGAATATTACATTCGATCTGACTCCATTAAATGAAATATATTTTATTAAATTGAATATCTTGAATATGGTTGTTTACCCTTGACCACAACGTCCAGTCTGCTGTTTCGAAGAAATTGTTCAGTCCGTGAACATTCTAATTTTAATTTCTGATTTTCCAAATGTTCATTTTGGAACTTTCACAAGTTCTTGTTCGAGGAATTTTGATATCTTGTTGAAAATTGGTATTCCTCCGATCGGAGTTCCCTCAGGGGCTCACTCACGGTGGGGCCCGTGAGTGAGTACGG
>CM052331.1:214074-289861 GCA_028455615.1 Lasioglossum zephyrum
GAGTGAGTACGGGGAGTCGCGTCCCTGGGGCTACCCGAATCGCCTATGACAACACACTGTGCTACGTGGAAAACATCTGTGGAAAAAAAACGGGAGTCCTAAGTGGACGTGCCCAAAGCTTGTCCTCGAATTTCGTTCCGCTTAGTCTCTTCGCAGAGAAAACATATACAACCGTCCCCTCGCGAAGAGGGAAAGTGTAGGAACGTCTAGAAATTCGAATCGGTGACAAATATAATATAATTGTAGGAGCAGAGATAGACAAGTTTTTATTGAATTAAGAATTTCAAATAGCGAATAGGAGATAAAAAAAATCATTTGTCACGCGTCAAATAAAAATAATTCTGAAGAATAATGTTTTAATCTATGAAAATTTATTTTTTTGACGTTCATTAAACTTTTCATTTCCATCTGTATCTTTATTGGACGGTTTATTCGACTTCGCATAATCTTCTGAGCCGCGTTCGAATGCGGCTGTGCGAAGGACGGAGCACCCGAGCAGTCAAAGAATGGAACGCGCGTTACCATATAGTATCGCCCAATGAACAGAGTAGGGATCGAATAAAACTGTGGATTCTTCTGAATCGTAGTTCTGTATGGACTCTTTAACTTTTGCATCATTTTATTGTTGGTTTAATTTCACTTTCCACATTAATATATATTGACTCTATTGTAAAAGTTTATTTCATAATACTTATTTTTTCCGATTAAAAAACGTTCTAATGATGTGTTGCTATTGTTAAAATATGATCAATGCTGTTTTTCAATTTCTATACAGAAAGTAAATGAGAATTTGAAAGGAAAAATCGGAAAAAATCTCAAATGTCAATACAGTATTTTATGGACAATTATCCCCAACATAGGTCTCCTCAGAGATTATCCGCCAGGAATAGTGTTCTTTGAATTTTGCTGAACCTAGAAAAGGACGGCGGAGCTCGAGAGGCCTCGGTCGCCGAGGAGTGAAAAATTGAAACGTGATACAGATCGGACCGGGTATATCGGTGTGAATCACACTGATGCGATGCGACAGTCGCAGTCGCTTCGGCCGCGCGCAGTCTCTCTTTACACGCGCTGTCCTTCTCTACGTTCGGCTCCTTGTGCAACGAATGACGAAAGTTTCGGGCGCAAAGGATAGCGTGAAGAAAAGAATGAGAGATGCGAAGAATCCTTCTTTTAATAACGTATAAAACAGATCTTTAAAAAATTACAATTGGTAGGAATAACATGAAAAAATAAAAGACACTTTTTAAAAATTTTCTATTTCAATCCACAATGAAAATTTAAGATATGTGTCTTTGCATTTACGTTAATGATTCACGTACTGAAAATTTCATCAAAATCGATTAACGCAGAAGAAAACAAAATGCATTAAAAGCAGGAATTGAAAACCGTGATGATGTTATAACTGTTAACGAGAATATCGATTCTGTCTAATATCGTTATAACAGTTACGTTTCCGGATCTGTCATTTTGTATTTTGAATTATCTTTGGCTTTATATATTTATTATTTAAGCAGTTATTTTTTGTTATTTATTATATAAACAATTTTTACACAAATTAATTTCTACAATGTGTTTCTATAGTCCATATTTGAATTATTATTACAATAAATCATTGTTAAAATAATTGTTTAAATAAATAAATGTTTATAATTTGTTTCTATATATGTTCATAATTTCAATAATAATTTATTGTTAAAATAATTATTTCAATAAATTATTATGAGGATAATAATTCAAATAATAAATATAGAAATAATTAAAAATATATTTATTCAAACAATTACTTTAACAATAAACTATTATTTAAATAATAGTTCAAATAATAAACACAGAAACAGTTTATAAAATTTATTTCTTTATACAATTATTTCAACCTAAAATTGTTATTGAAATAGTAATTAAAATAATGAATATAGAAACAAATGTCTATACATTATAAAAATTTATTTATTTGAACAATCATTTTGACAATACATTGAAATAATAATTTCAATAATGAATATAGAAACAAATTATTAAAATGTACTTATTTAAAAATTGTTTGAATTGTAAATAACAATAGATAACGACTATTACAGAATATTTTTCGTATATGAATTATTATTTTATAAATACCGTAGTAATTTTGAAATTAATTTTAAATTCCAATACTTTTTTAAAATATTACGTGGTAATTACTTCATTTTTCCTACATCTACACACTGTCGTTTATAAGACAATAATTACAATGGTGAAAAATAAGGGAATTAAGAAAGCAATAAGAGTGCGTGATGACATTATACAATAAAAAGTAATTTCTTTCTAAGAATTACAGAATGGGTAATGTCAGCATTCTACATTTAATTATTACCTCCGGTACTAAATCTATTTACCTACGCCACTGACGCAGTTTCATGTAGTTCACGAACAAATGATCTATTTAGGTAGAGAGCGCTGAACCACCGACTGAATCTCGTCGGTGGTGGAACTTTTTAGCGATGTGGTCTTTCAGGTCACTGTAACTTCCACCGTTACCACCTCGCCCATCGCGCCCACTTACAGTGCTTAGTGTCCCGCGGGTTACACACCACGGGGGCTGGCAGTCTTTAACAGTAACAGTATCTCGTCGGTGGCGCTGGCAGTCTTTAACAGTATCTTGTCGGTGGTGCCAGTCGGCGATTTAAATCTGTGGGATATATCCACTGTTGATAATTTTGTCGATCAGTCTGAACATATTGTCGCTACGTTTTCACTTGTACCGCTAAAAATCAAACTGGAATTCTGTGGAATCTAGGAAATATCTTGCTGAATGTAAAAAATTTAGCAAATGTTCCCTTCTATGTTCAATGTTTTTTGAGAGATATTATTCGCAGTATGCAGTATTAAACAATATAACTTAAAACCCCTTGCCGCATGTTGACGAGCCAGACTCGTTGTGAAGGTTTTGAACAAAGTCTAACAAATATGAAGCATTAAAATAAATGCAGCCATACAAAAAATATATATTTTCTCCTCTCTTCTACGATATTTTTCGGGATGAAGATGTTCTGATTACTGTAACTGTAAAAGAAAAGCTACGGCAAGGGATGAAATAGGATCGGCATCACATCACATTATAGAGAATTAATTTTTGTCAGGACAGATGTTCTAACTTCAATGTTTATTATAATTATAATATTTATTAAATTGTACTAATTTCTTCATTTCCTAGGTGCATGGTTATTTAAGAAAGAAAGTTCATGGATTACCACTTCGTGGTGGTTTCAGCAAAACAAGATGTTCAGGGATGGTGAAATGTTTCGAAGGAAACATGTGGGACCTGAATGAATTTAGAGGTAAATATGGTGACCAATAGACTGCAGATTTTTATGTATTTACGAAGAAATTGGCTGGGTGAAATATAAAACAGTGAAAGAGTAGAAAAATCCAAGGGTATTGTTATGATGTTTTCAATGTAAACATTTAATGGATCAAGTGAATTTTTATTTAACTCCTGCTGTCCACAATTGTTGCAAAATACGTTTATTTTGCATAAAGATCCGCAGTCTAATTAAACTTTATCTGCAATCAGAGCAGACCGGTAAGAGTAATTCATTAAACGCTAATTAATTATTAAAGAATTATTGTACATTTTGCAATATTTGAGCAATTTAAATGTATGGTAGAATTGATTCAATGTAATTCAATTAAGCTATTCGCATTTCAAATTCGAGTGATGTGGATCTCGGTCCACGATAGAATCTCGAAGACGATTTATAACAATTTTTGCCCTCGTTTGAAAAATTCGATAACATATCCACGAAGACAATAATATCCACAGCATAATTAAGATCACGATAGTCTCGTAATAATCGGCCACTGAAATATGGTGTCCGTGGTAACGCATGTGTCCCCATTTTGGAAATTTGATCACGTGCTCCACATTCCAAACAGCTCGGTCCATTGGCTTCACTAATTCGTCCTTTACGATCTCCGACATAGTTTTAATGTTGTTATAATACCTGCAATTTATTCATTAGATTATAGATTATAGATATTATAGATATTAGATTATAGATTCATTAGATACCTCAATTTTGAAAATCCCAGCAAAGAAAATTTATATTCATTTTTCGGTAGAGTCAGTCATCGGTTTGTCAGTTAGTATTTATCCATTTCAGGCCGAACTAAGGCACATTTAGCCTATTAGGTATACAAATTAATTCGTAGCCCTTTCTTCCGAGATAAATTGATTTTTTACAAACAATTCTTTTCTATTCTTTAAAATAATCTGAATTAGTTCCTATGCAGTTTCTCCATCTTATAAGTAATAAATGATTCTTCGATATAGTGGTTGAAATATTTCAATTGATTCACTTTGCGAGCCACGAATTAATTTGTATACCTAACACATTTCTTTAAGGTTTCAGTGGGAATAACTCGTGTCCGATTCTCCAGAATTCATCTTTGCGGGAGAAGCAAGGGGGTTAGATCGATTTCTTTCGAACGCGAAAGAATTTTCGAAGAAACGAGACTTCCCATGCAACCGAAACGAACTCGAGATGGAATAACGTAGCAGATTTAAATAACACCGCGAATCCAGTGGCAGCATTCTGCGAAATATTTGACGTCGAATCGATCGGTCGATCTGCAGATGTTGGGCGACGGTTTACTCACGTTTTATTTTCTATAACGTCGGTGAGAGTCCGCGCGATGGTCTCCTCCGTGATGGTATCGATGTTCAATGTAAGTCCGATACCGGCGTCCAGGATTTTACGTGCGTTGAAAAGTTGATCCCCGAAAAAGGGAATGGCGACTACCGGCACAGAATAGTGCACTGCCTCCTGTAACGATTGCAATCCACCTTGCATCACGTACGCCATCACTTTCGGATGTGCTGCATAAAAAAGTGATGTTAGCATCATGAATCAGCCTCGAGCGAACCGCACTCCTCTCTATGGATTATCCGTTCTCGAGTATCGCAGCCATTAAAACTCTACGTGGAAACCAGTGGTTTAATAGTTCTACTCGAAAACATCGATAATTTATCAATCTGACGAGTTTCCACTTTTTAAAATCCGAAGTTATTACGTCACTTTTTTCCCGTGCATCGCGGCTGGCAGTGATTCCAATAATTTTTCATTCTTGCAACTTCGATTTGTTCAACAAAGTTGAAAATATTATAGTCGAATTATCGAGGATTTCATTAATTCGCTCAACTTTGAGAGGATTCTCCAAGTCGACTCGAAAACGTATTCCTGAAGGAATATGTATTGACACTTGCAGTTTCCGATCGGTGCATCGAATTCGAAAGGAAAATATGAAATCACGTCGAAAAAGTACGGCAGCTCGGTACGATTTTTAACCTCGGTAGACTAGCATAATCGTTCGACTTATGTGAAATGAGGCAGCGTCACGCGTTGTCAACGAGATCAGGCTTCCGGCGAAGCGGTTCCGCCAACAAGAAACTTCCCCGTAATCCTAGCGGCACGTCGACTTCCGGAACTACGAAAACCCCTGCGTAATAGGCAATTGAATTGAAATTCTCATTATTTGCATCGCGCACTCGCGGCTCTCTCCCCGTATTCTCGCCTTTAATACGTTTTCCAACGAGTGCGGGGGCGGCGGGAAGGGCGGGGAAGGGAAGGGAAGGTGAGCCGGTAACCTGTCTGTCAATGTGTACGAAAGTTCGCGCCTGCTTGCATTTGCATCGGGACCGGGGCGTTACCGCGAACGATGCGGAGTTGTTTGTCAGAATTTCCCGGGAGAATTTCGCCGGCGTGTCATGAGTTATCTTTTCGTTTCTGTATGAATCGCCCCCGGATCGCAACCGGCATATCCCTCGCCCCCTCGGATCATCGAGGTGTGTAGTCGTTTATTTCTCCCTGTGCAGTTTTTATACCGGCCCTTTCTCAACCGCACCTCTGGGTACCGCGGAAAACATTGCCGTTCGAATATCCGTGATAACGAGACAACGCGAGCTCCAGAGATCGTTTTTTCCACCATCCGACTCTTCCTCGAAACGATCGAACCGGGCTCGCTTATTCCGATCGGAAGTTTGTATGGACATTGTAGCGAATACATTCAGTTAATTCTAAAAGAAACGCGTCGATCACGATATTAATGATATGACAGTTTGGTTCGTCTGTTTGAAGACTGACGTCTGAAAAATCTAGAAACGTGTACTGATCGTCCATCAGGAGAAGACAGTAAAAAAGTTGGAGGGACCATCACCTTCCTAAGCGTATGTGTGGGGTCCGCAACTTGCCATCTCCTGATGGACGATCAGTACATCCATCCTATGATTTATTTCACTGCAACTTGTTATTTGACAATTTCTTATGCAAAACAGAAAATTTTTATCTATCGTGTGCTGTTGTATATTCAAATAGCTAAATATCGTACACGTAGTATTTGATTTTGATTTTAAGGAAAAGAATGGCAACCATCTTCAGTAGATTCCGTTGAAATTTTTGTCACGATGTTAAAGGAAGTTAATTAAAGAAGTAAGTGAATCTCGATAAATCCGATTGTGTTCCGATGTTAAAGTCTAGGGAATCTTCTGATGTAAAGAACAATACAATATCTTTTATAATAACATCAAAATATTTGTTCAAAGTTGAAAAATACGTTTTTTTTTCAACTCAAATTTCTCAAAAACTATGCGTCCAGGTGAAAAATTAAGACCAGATTCGGAATCAGAGCGAAAAACTCTATAAGAATAGCATAGTGAAAATCGAAAGGTGAAAAAAAATTTTGAATTTATTAAACAGTGGAATTAACATTATAAAAAGTCATAGGATGATTCTACTTCCTTTTCCGGATTATTTAAAAATGTTCGTCGACGAGGTTGTTACAGAGAGAACGTACGTCCCCCAGAAATGAAATGGCCGCCGAGGAAGCGAGCAAGGGCAACTTCGTTAAGTATCCGCTCTCCAGCGTTGAATCCTGTTTAACGAAGAGACCGTCGCGAGCAATTTTGACGAGTTCCGCGCAGAAATCGAATGGAAAGCGCGATAATTAGGAGACCGGAGCGCAGAGATACGCTCGCGATGTGCCGATGGTTGCGCAAGAACCGTGGTCCGAAAAATAATGATCCTATCGGCTCATGCGAGTCAAAGAGAAGCATTGTAGCCGATACCCAGAGAAGATCGTTCATCCGCATCGATCGTTCCCTCCTTCGCGTTCTAGTTTGTCGTAATAGTACAGAATCGTGGATTTAATTGACTGGCTGATCAAACGGTTCTATTCAAATCTTGTTACACTGAAAGATACATTGAGGATAACCGAGGTCATTCGAAACGCAATCGTGCTGTTCAGTTGTACGCAGGCGAGAGAGGCTGGATCGTTCATGGTTTAGTTAACGTTGGAACACAATCGGACTTGCCGAAATTCACTTACTTCTTCCAACTTGTTATTCTTAAAATTCAATAGAAATTTGTCACTTTTAGTGAATAATTAACTTTGTGCATCCTCTTCTTTGATAATGAAATTCGGTTTTTGATCTTGTTCGAAGTCCTCGGTATTCGTTTAACAGCCACGAATAAAATAGAAGAAGTTTACCGATGACGTAACTTAAAATCAGCAAAGAGTATGCTTGAACCCTCGTACTACGTTTTTCCGTAGATCAATAATTATTAATTAATTAATTGGTTATCGATCATAATTTATCTTCAGGATATTACAAATTTTTATTCGCGGCGCAAAGGTTCGATCATTTACAACAACAATTAGCTATTTTTGTGAATACTAAACGCTGGATTCGGATTTGAATCTTCAGGTTCGAGAACCACGTTAGCTATTAAAATGTTTTAATACGAGGAAAAGAAAGGAGGTGTTTCGTCCTAGACCCGCTAGAGGACTCATCAGTAAGGCTATCTAGCGGGCCCTGCCTTATACACGGGATGTTCGAAGGCAATTTGTGAAACCAATAATTATTTGTTTGAAAAATCAATAATTATTTGTTGGAAATCTTCAGGAGTCTGAAGTTTCGTATTGAATACTTCGATAATTAACGTCATGCGCTTGACGAGTACGACACTCGATTAGTGTCGCTGCCCGAGAAAAAGTAAACGATTGCGTCCTGACGAGACATTCCGGGATAAGAAAGGATCGGTGTTGCTCCTCGGGGCGTCGCGTCGATCAAAAGCCGCGGCGGAAAACGCGTATCCCGGAGCGGTCAATCTAGCGGATCAAAGAAGGGTTTGGGAGGAGTCTGGGTCAGGTTCGACGGCAGCCTTACCTAAAACCGCTTGCTGCGGCGCCCACTTCACAAATTTAATGTTAGCTGGATGAATGGCCATGTCTCCGGCGTCCTTCCATAAAACTCTTTGCTTGAGCGAGCTGAGCGCGTTGCAGAGCGCGGTCAAAGGGCCGGCTGGCAGCTGATGAGTTTGCAGGTTCGAGCCTAGAGAGAAGTAGATGGCTCCGTGTTCCGCGTTGTCCAGGAATTCTTGAATTTCCTGCGAACAGGACTCCTCTACGATGTTTACGCTTATCAACAATCGTGTTTTTTTGTTCATTGTCATGAGCCGTCGCTACTGCTCGCAATCCTTATCTCGTATTCCCTCGGCAATAGCAACGTAGCTTCTAATATCATACAATTACCGATCACCTGAATTATTTATTTATTACGAATGTAATATTTTCCCTGTGTTCACCACTGTAACCATATTTTCGGATAGATAGAGAGAAATTCGAAAATCAAAAATCTATACGCAAAATTACTCGACCCATTCGCATTAGTGGTTTAAAGCGATTCGGTCGCTGGCTATGTTCTTTGACAGATGAATAACAATTGTAGAACCGATATAATATCGGTTTGCCTTTAGAATCTCGGGGAGTGGATTCGAAACATGAAACATTGTGCAACCAGTCGGGAGATTTGAATCGCTGGTTCGACGTTTGAACGATCCCAAGATTCGAACGTCGCGATATCGACATATATCTAGATCCGGAAGCAATCCTCGAGCACCGTCTTCGTGGCGACGAGGATCGCTTCGAGGGCTATGATGCACGCGCATCACGTGGAGCCGAAGGCATTGTCCCGTTAATTGCACAGCTCGGTGGAACCCGGCGAATTTCCGTGCACGTGGATAACGATCACGTTCCACGTGTCGGTGTTCCACGTTAATTCCACGTGACACTGGTACAATTGCACATCGGGGACAGTGACGTCGGTTCTTGTGACAACGTTTAAAAAAAAACGGTTCCGGCTCATTGTCTCCTGGACGGTGCAACTCCGTCGGAGCGCGTTTCTCGTTGACGTTGTTGACGCATTCGTCGTATTATCGAGCAAAAAGAAATAAGAACGAAAATCCTTCCTGGGAAGAAATCGAACGTAAATCCAGGATTTGTTTTCCTACCGCCAGAATGTTCGCATCCTGGAAACACCGTTCGAAAAATATTTTTCTTCGCTTCGGCCAGGGGTGGAGGCCACCACAACCGCCGCACCACGGCAGTAAATAGCAATGACCTTTACTTTTCACCCTCGTCGCAGGTAAACTTTCACCCCTGCACCGCTCACCTGCCGCGACGTTAGCTATTTTCCCCCGGAGAAATCATTCTCGGGAATTCGATACTCTCTCTCTCTCGTCTTCGCTCGTCCTCCGTGCCGCGCGAAACAACGCTCCGCCAGGAATAATATCTGTAATCGTTAACTGAATCTCTCGTCCAATATTCTGCACGGTTTTCTTTTTCTCCGATCATTTCAATCAGTTGGAAATAGCGTGTCGATGTGCATACATCAATTCTATTAATCGTTCCACGATTTGAAATTGCACCCACCGATTTTTGTGAACGCGTAAAATCTGTTATCTAGGTATAATTATGGATTGACGATTATAGTTGAAAGTGCAAGAAAAATATAGGAAAGACTATTAAAGATAATCTAGTAAATAAGATAGTTATAAGATAAGTTTATTTTTCTTGCTAGATTTAAGGATAAAGTAGAGTAAAATTAGTTCCCTTCACTGGCCCAAAATGAGTTGTATTAGTAAATAAAAAGGAAAAGACCAGGAAAAATTAGATACATTGACGATTTCTATATTATATACGGGTAATAGGATAAAATAGGATATAAAAAAAGGTATAATTATGGAGCGAAAACAAGAGGAGGTCGAGACAGGGGGGCTCGTTTGAAATGAAAGGAAAAGCTAATCGACAGGTCGAGGATTCGATCTATCCCGGGGGTCGTTTTCCCGGGAAGATCCCCCGCGCCGGTGTCCCGCTTTAATGGTAAAGTTGTTGGCGTTAGTTACCTTGGGCAGGGCTTCCTGCTTCCCAGTGATCTGCAGACTGTGAACTTCGATCACGTTCGGCAGCAGAGGCTTCGGGTAGCCGAACACGTGATTGTTTCCCAGTATCACGAGACTGAAGTTCCTGTCGACGTCCTCGACCGAAACTCCCGACGTCCACTTGTTAACAATCTTTTGCGCCCTCGGCAAGTGCCAGTGTCTGTAGTATATCCTGGTCCAGGTGGTATAGAGAACGTTCTCGACACGTTCGCGAAAAGACATCCGATTCGTGAATGGGTACGCCATGTCTGGATTCAACAGCGGATCGTCTGGATTCCCTGGGATTCAAGAATCTTTTGATTAGCATTCGGATGACACGGTATACGAGTCTGAGCGAGCTTACATTGAAACTTCAACCGTTTCAGAGACACAGACATCTTTTGTTTTATGGTAGCGTCATGATTGCTCGGTGATAACAACAGACTGATTGCTGGTCGAATTTTCTGGTATGAATAGCTTGCGGATTTTATGCATTTACGAGGAAAACGAGTAGGTGTAATTTACAGGAATAAAACCATTAGATGAATTTAAAAATACATTATTTGCTATCTAGTAAACATAGGTATTAAGAAGGAAAAGTTGTTTTCCTTTCACTCCAGTTTGTTGCAATTTAGTTGGAAAATTCCATAAAGGTCCACTGTAACAGACTGCGGAGCAGCAAGAGTTCAATAAAAATTCATTTCGCGCTGTACTAGTTTTTTTCCACCTGAAAACAACATAACACTATTTTAGATTTTTCTAACTTTTCACCGTTTCATACCGCACCAAGCCGATTTCTTCGTAAACGCGTAAAAATCCGCAGCCTAGTAATAACACTGTGCGATTTAGATTTGTTAAGGAGGTAGACGTTTTTCCAGGATTGTAAGGGTTTGGGATACGTCTTCTTGTTTCTCGATAATGCAAAGATGATGTTTTTTAGTAGTCAAAAGCGCTGGATAAATTAAATAGGATTTTTATGAACGATCGCGGCCTAGATTTATTCTTATCTTATTCGTATTCTTATTATGTCTTAAGAGAAGTCAAAAAACACATCCCACACCCTTGAAAACCTGGAAAAACGAGTCTACTCCGTTAAAGGAAGACAGTAGACTTGAACGTGAAACAAAAGATTTCTTTCCTCAAGAGTGGTCGAGTTTCGGGCCCGTATTTGTTGTACATCTTGTACCGGGGATGTTTCGTTTTTTGAAACGGCCTGTATACACGGGTGTTATGCGATGGGAAATATCGTTGGCGAGTAGAAACCTGGACGTTCTCGAGCGCGAGCTATTAAATTCACATTCGGACGGCGACCGTAATAATTCTCGCCGCCTAGCAGAGCTTCTGTGTCTCGCGATCTATTTCCCGGCTGACGCGGAATGGCTACATGTTAAAGCACTACCGGGCGATCCGTCCTTTTCCGCGGAACCATCTTCCCCGATTGCTCGCACTTTCTGCTTCGGCGACAATGTACGTCAATTTCCGGTGCCGGGGAGAGAGCTACGACGCCAGGCGACGAGGAAAGTGCAAGGAGGACGTGTCGTGGGTCCGATGCAGCCTAATCGCGGCAGGAAGTTCCTTTCACCAAAGCGTCTCGATTAAAAGCATTCCATATAACAACAGCTTCAATATCTCGATATTCTGTGCTACCTTCGTCGTTCCAATTGATTCATTTTCGAGGATGCTACACGATAGTGAATAGCCAGAAAGGCAAAGTGCTATTGACATGTTTATAGCAAAACCTAATATTAAGAGGCTTGTGTTTGTATTCACAATTATCTTACAGATTGTAAACTATCAATATAAATCTTATGTTATGTATCATCAATTGGTAACTTTGTAAAACCAAATTGTAAAGCGAAATGGACCCAACTAAGGGTCTAAAGAGCTTCAATTAAAAAAAGGCAAAGTGCTTTCATATCCTGGCAATTGAAATCAATGTTTGTAGAATTAAGTGTGCTGTATGTATAGACATTTTACCTTCTCTCTGTGTATGGAGTGCAAATGCATTCCAGGTTGACGAAAACGGTAATAAGCATTTCTTAAATATTGTATACTTACCTTTTAAAAACCATGAAAGTTTCGTAAATATTTATGCAGACAAAATTTTTCATTCATTTTGCTCCAAAAATGAGAATGACAGTACACAGAGAAAAGGTTAAGTCTAATAGCTAAGAGGTAGCTGAAGTGTTAACAGCTTGTATCGTCAGATCGGAAACATCCCGTACAATTTGAAGCTTAAACGGTTTTTTGTTCGAGCTGCATCGGTCCGTCAGTGCGAGGATAAACCGGTCCCGGACCATTCGAAACCGTTGTTCGAGGCACCAGTTCACCCTCGCCAATCGTTGTTTGGCTTTGTGCGGGGGCGGATCTCGCTTACCGACCGAGTCCATCACGTACGGCAGGTTCCCCACGCTCAGGAATCCGATCAGCACCGGCCAATTGTAATGCTTGACTAGGGCGTAATAACACTGGAACCATAGCTGCTCTATGATCACCGCGTCGAACGTTCTGTTCCTCCTGAAAACGACACGCTCTACAGTAAAACGATCGGCGTTACACAGGGTGCTCGAATGTCGACTATTCTAACCCTGCTCCCCTACCCTACTACCAATTTTTGTTTTACAACTTCGGTTAATATCTCGGTTTGCAGTCGATTCTACAGTTACAGCGATTAGAAAGTTGTCTTCCTGTAAGATAATTTATTGCCACACAAACGCTGATAAATTGATCAATTTTAATGAACCTTTTCTAAAATGACGACATGCCTCGAGTTATAAACAATTTCTTTCTATAATTTTGAAAATTGCAACAAAAAGATAATCGACTTCCTAAACTCCCTATTTGTCCCACAGAACGTTGAAATGTTGAATCTAAATCAGGTGTCGGCAAACTTTTTTTGAAAAAGGTTTAGGCCCGGTGGGCCATACAAAAATTAGGGGTTCCAAATATTTTTTAAAAGAGATATTTTTACACAAATTTTTTATTTCACGTAATTTGATTTATATTTAATTTGTTCATGTAAAGAACAATATTAACTTCGCGGATCGGATTCAAAACAGTAGGTGGAAATGGTCCGAATTTCAATGGTAATTGAGCTTCGTTTTCGGTCGACCGGTGGAATCTCGAAATACTCGACACACGTCGAGCACCCTGTGGATGAAGTTGTCGTGGACGAAATTAGAGTAATTTTCAGAGGGTTGTTTTTCGCGAGGAAACAGTGCTAGCAATTTCCCTTAGCTCGCGAGGGAGAGAATCGAGGTCTTGTACTGTATTGCAGCCTTAACGAGGTTACCAAATGAATATCTTTTCTCGTTTTTCTCCCCCTTTTACAGCCTCGGCTGGCATGCGAGCGGGTTCTTAGGAGAAATGAATATCCGCATTACGAGATTAGGCCGTCGATCGCCGGGCTGAACAGTTGCTTCTCGCACAGCTCGTTCGCCTCTCGCATGTTCTTCCGCAGAATGGTGTACGGTCCCATGTGCCTGTTGCAAAATCGATAATTTTATTCCTCCGAGTTCGATGGTTGTCGCGAAACTCGCGTACACACCGTCCGTAAGCATCCTTTTGCGTATACGAATTTTCCAAATATCTTCCCAAATTTATTCTCTTTCATGCATTTATCATATTGTCTTACAAGGTGGTGTTACTCTTAAGTGATACACGCGATATTTATTAGAAAATAACAGGTGTTAGGAGTACGTCTTTGATAATATATTTTTTTAATTATTTAACGTCGTTTTTTTGGAATTCTTATGTGAGAATTATTATAATATGAATCTGCTTCGGAAAACGAAATAATCAATGTTTCAAAGAATGGAAAAATTAACAGTATGTACTGATCTTTCGTTATGTACCTAATTAAATTATATGTTTGTCACTTCAGGAATGGTATGAATATTCTCGGTTTGATATCTCTTGAATTTTGCAATAGTAAAGGAATAGGACTTATACAAACGTGAGAATAGAAGAAATAGCAAAAAGGTCAGTAACAGTTTTGCAATTCCGACTAAACTAGCCCCTTAGAAAAATTCATATTGTTTGGAACCCTAACCGTTGACTGGTATACTAGGGTCTCTCATGACCTCCAACGAAATTTCTGTACACTAACCATTGATACCGTATTGTACGAAAATTGGAAATATCGATATTCTTTAACTTCTTTAGGACATTCGCGCGCGCGGATTATTTAGTCTTAAATAATATTCTTAAAAGTATCTGAAAACGTGTATACAAAAATTTTAGTAAGGTCCTAGGATGATACTTTGTAATCTGATTAAACACTGTGCCACTTAAGGGTTGAAAAAGGTATTTCAATTTAAAGGGGGCTTGAACAGGCACGCGAGCCTCTACGAATACACGAATTGTGTAAGTCCGTTACGCAATATGTGCTCCACTAAAGATATCAATACAATCATTTCTTATGAAATTATTTTTATTGTATCAATAATCGTGTAATAAAAAATCTGGAACCTGTCATTTTGGCCGGCGATGTTAGGTTTAGTGTTAAGTATCCGGACACTTATGATTGTATTGTATAAAGATACACACGCACCTCAGGCCAGTGCAGTCGTTCTTCTGGTAAGTGAAGGACAAGTCGACGTCCTCGTAGTTGTCGATTGGCTTCTGAAAGATTAGGCGTTCGTCATAGGAATTCCGTTCACGAGGAGGAACAGGTCTTCGAGACAACGGATAGATTCATGGGACCTCGATCGGGGGCATTGTTTGCGAGCGATTTACATGTGAAACTGAACTCTTGATTTCTCGGATTGTAGAGGAAGAGAGATAGGGTGGGAGAGAGAAGGACAGGGTACACGGGGCTCCAGCAAAGAGGGACGCATTTAACAAGGAGAAATGTTAGCGAAGGTAAATTGAAGCCGGACGAAGTTTGCGTAACTTTGAACTCTAGTTTATGGACTGGATAGAAAAGAAGTTGCGGGGTCGAGGGGGTGAGAAAGAAAGATACGAGAAGGAACAGAGAAAAGTGGAAGTTTCGCCGGGACAAGGATCCCGTGGAAAACTCTCGAAAGAAGAACGAAGAGGATCCGAAATGGACTGACCAGGGTACGTGGGAAGAAGGCGGAGAGAAACGCGTGCTTCTCGATGCTCCGGGACACAGTCAAACATCTATTTGAAACATCGATCGAACTTTTCTCTATGTCCCTGCCATATTATCGAATTATTAAATCGTCGTATATCTGTTAACGTCGTTTCCGACTGTTTTTCGAGAAGTTTACCCAATGACGAGTCGCTGGAACTTCTGGCGTTATTGTGTCGTTCGGTAAATTGCTTCGCTTGATTGCCGGTATCGATTTTTCGACGAGACTTTTGCGTTTCTTCGAGTGAGACTCGTTTTCAGGTTCATTATGAGACTGTAGATTGGATGCATGTATGACAAAAAGGGGTAGAAAGAATTTGAAAGTGCTGACACATTATTTTCAACTGATTAAAATTATTAAAATCCACGTAGCTCCTGTATCTAGCAATTAATGCAAACAATTATTATTTTGGATCCGCAGTGTATTGACGATACAGTTGGAGAACGCGTATCGTTCGAATGATTGATGGGATCGACGTGCTGGTAGATCGTTATAGGAAATATGACAGAGTAGAATCACTTGCCTTCGAGGGTATGGTAGATATCACAGTGACTTTGTGTCCTCGTGCTGCCAGAGCTTTCATCAATGCTTGGAAAGGTTGCTGGTGACTGTAGCTGGTGCTGGGACAAATCCCGAGGATATTGAATCCAACAGAGAATCGTGGGATCAGCGAGATCGCCGCGAGAAATAACAAACAAAGTCCACGCATCTTGTTTAACACGCTTGTTCTTTTTTGTTTCACTAAACACAGTTTCAACTTTGGAACCAATGAAATGCGAAGACTCGCGCAGGTCCTTTGGGCTGCGACCTTTGCAGAAATTACAGCAGGGGTCTGAAGGCGAAGCTCGAACGATCCCGGTGAAAGATTCAGAACACGCTTCTTCACGATCAGCTCGCTCGAGGCCAGGATAAATAAGTGAACGAGCCGAGAGCTACTCCTTGTCGCGTCTCGTCGTGTCGGTCGCGTGCAGCTCGCGCGGCTTGCCTGCTTTCGAATAATGCAAGCCCGGTCAGCGGCGTGGTAGATATTTTTATACCGGCCCCATCAAACATAATGGTCTCGTTCAGGGATTGTGGACAGCCTAACATGGATCAAGACTTCCTTATTTCCTTAGGCCGAGGAGGAACGCCGCGGAATTCTCGATAGCTGGAGGTCATGGGCAATCATTTAGGTGTCAACATACTGGGTGACGAGTTCATAATGTTCTTGTTCATTCTCATTTGGATCTCATTTATCCAATTCTTTACCACATGGTATTCTCAAGTACGTTTTCAGTACACTTTTTAGACATTTAATTTAAAATTCATCACGAACTGAATCTGTCCCTCGGTGTTAAATTGACACAGTGATAAAATAAATCAATAAAATAATAAGTCGAACAGTTACTTTTCGATATTTCTTTTTCATTTAAATTGCTGAGTTAACATTTATATGTTAGGTTTTTTTTCGGTTATATGTTTCGCATTAAAAAATAAAAGTGACCAAGTTTCGGACACTTACAAATAACAGAACGGAATAACTAATTTCGGGGAAAGTGTGTCAAATTAACACGAGGGATGGATGAGGGTTAAATGAAATTGTATCATCCATGTGTGACCAACGCATTAACTAAGTACGTAAAAACTTGAAAGTCAAGGTTTGTGCACAACTTTTGGTCTACCCTGTAGAGACAAGAGAAAAAAAGAATTTCCGTGGATATACAGGGTGTCAAGGTTTTAGCAGCCCAGATTTGTCAGTATATACAGTATATACATTGTAGGAATACTTAGTTCAGTGATATTTATATTTGATCTGTTTATGCGGGCAATGCTTCCTGTCGAAGTGAGATGAAAAACAACATAAATACGTTTAGCACTTATAATAAAAATAACTAGTACCTCATCTCAAAATGCCTACCGTTCTTGACTTATCACTTTGCGCAGTTCATTTTTGTTTTGCATCGATTCATCACGCGAACTTATTCTTGATACACTTTTTCCTTCAGTGTTTCCCACAGAATTCACTGCTGTAACTGTACGTCAGACACTTGTTCGTTATTGATCCCCATGTAATTCTTATTTTTGTTGCAACTTTTAAATAATGTTCTAAACGACCTAGGTTTATATAATATCATTTTTTTAGTTAAACTCATAGAGTGTATTGTCAAAGTTTCGCTGTTAAAATCTGGGTCACCCTGTATTTTCAGAAACACACAAGCCTTTGTTCGCCTTGATCACGCGTCACTCAATCCTTATCTTCAACGAGTACCGTCCCCAAAGATATTCGATGACTTCTTTACTCGCGATACCATAAGAATTGACAAAGATTCAGAATGTAATCATCATTGCGGATTTTATGTAATTGAGAAGAAACAATTACAATTAAATAATTAAGACTTACTTTCAAGTATTAATCAAGGAATTAAATTTCTATTTATCTTCCTTCTCTTAGAAATGATGCATAAATACATATTTTATTTCGCACAAGGACTCAGGATGTAATCATTACGGTCTCTCGGAGGGAGGGCAAGGGTTATATTAGGAAGGGAAGTAAACGCAGGGGAATTCAGTGCGGGTGGAAACAGATCGACGAGTCGCCCCATTAGGTTCGATGCACACGCTTCTGCCTCGCCGTCAAGAGGAGAATGGTTTCGGTTCAGCGTGCGGAATGATGCGGTCGCCGGGTCTAAAGAAAAATTGGCCCGACAAATTCTAAAGGAAAGTTTTCCAACACCCGGGGCGAGGAACGTCATCTATTCGCGCGAAACTGTGTTGGCCTTTCCTCGTGCGGGCCGCCTGATTAATTCACGAGTTGGAACAGCGGCACGCGTTATTACGCGATCGCGCATCGTGATCTCGTAACTCGTCGAAGACTCGCGTTCGCGGCGCGGCCTGCGATGATATCGCTAATTAAAATGAAAATTACGGCGCGACCCACTGATAAACGTTTTCGGAAACGGCAACAAAAGATCCTCCGTTTTTATAATTCTAACTCGCGATCTTAATCGCAGGCGGGTTTCGTTTATTTGCGACTTCTTGCCGGATGGTCTTTACTCCGAAACACTTGCGAATGTTCATCTCTTTGATATTCAGTCCCTTCTATACTATAACGTCGAGTCATCGAATCTACTAAATATGTATGTTATCAATAGACTGCGGGTTTGATGCATTTCTGACAAAACAAAAATTTGAGACGGTAAAAACGTTTGCAGAATTTGAAGACCATTACATCTTTTTTTTTATTAGAAAATCTCATATGAGATTTATTTCAACATAATTACAAAAAAAAAACGAAATACGCCACATTCAAAAGAGAATATAATAATTACAAAATAGAATGTGATTATTAGAGATACACAGATATTTTAAAGACCATTACATTATTTTCAACCTGTTAAACGTATCCAGCAGGAAATTGAAAATTTGTTTCATTCCAGTTTGTTGCAATTCAGGTAGAACATTGTTATTTTTCATAAAAATCCGCGGTCTAGTTATTAATTAGTACGTGTACATCTATCAGAGAGTACATACGGTATACATTGAATGTAAACATTCCCCGCCTCTTCTAAGAAATTCTGAATGACAAAGACGTCCTGAACAATAAAGAAGTTCTGAAGGAGAAAGATGTATTAATAGCAGTAGCGTAAGTGGTTGAACAGAGGGTGTCTTCTCTGCAACTATCCATTCCGTTCGAATCCGATGGTCGCATTTCGAATCGGTGAGATATTCGTCGATTCGAAAGGTCAGATGAAACCGGCGTGGTCGTTGATGGTATCAAGCGGTAGCTGATATTAATTTATCCGTCGACGATGGGACGATAAATGACAGGGGGCCGCTGGAGGGGATGAACCAAGCGAATTCGGGCGGGCGCGATCGATCAGTCCGGTGCACTCGAAATATCTGTCGACCGTAGTTTAAATTACTCCTCGAATAATCCGGGTTTTCCGAGGAGGGGACGTCACCGTTTTCCGACGGCAGCGGAGAGGGAACACGCAGGGTCGAAGATAACTCTTCGCAGCCACTCGTGTCAGGCCGCAACACGGGCCACGGTTTAATACAACGTCACGAAGGATCGTGGTAGGGCGTCGGCGTCGGCGAGAAATAGAGATCCGGCGCGTCCGTGGAAAGAGACCGTCTAGAGTAAAGGAACGGTTCCCACGATGAAGAGAGAAAATTCAGCCCCCGACAGCAAAATGCTGCGTGTGTCACTAAGTAAGCGTCTAGATTTGCTCGTCCTTTCCCTCTGCCTCCTAGAAAAGCCAGTAGCCGGCGTCGCCTGCCGGAGGATGTGTCAGCTTCAGCTGTGTATGTTTTGCGAGATCTCTCGGTTTCTCTCCTCTCTTCTCCTACTTCTCCTTCGAACCTCTCGCCTGTCCGTCCCTCTCTGTTTCCCTCTGTTCCTCTTGGAAAACCTCCCTCGCGCGCTGCAGGATCGCGGCACCCACTTGCGGATCTCTTGCCATAATCCCTCCCCCTCCCCGCTCGCAAAACCCCACCCGCATCCGACAGACGGCTTCCAGCGGGGCGAGTTTTTGCCCGCCGTTTATGCGACCGAAATTCAGGATATCCGCGGCTAATTTTGAGGATATGCCTGCAGAGCCCAGAACCGCCTTGCTCGCTTGTCACGAAATTCGTTCCGCTTTTCTTGCCCCGCTCGTACTTGCGCCTGGTGTCCTGAGATTAGTGTCGCGGCGCTCCTCCCGCGATTAGACACTTTGCCGGTGTCATGCTGTTCTTTCGTTAACGACCACCGTTGCGGCCGCAGCATCAACCTACACGCTATACCGGAAACGATGCAGCCCTTTTCTGAAGAGGATCCTTTGAAATATTCATGCTAAACCTTACCGAGTTGGTCAAGTGACGATTATTCGGGTTACGAAAATGCGCGCGGGAAAGATGATTGTGTAGCTTCTGCGGCGAAAGCGCAATATGCAGTCGATGAAAAAGTAAAATTGATGAGAATAGTCCTTTCCCGTCTAAGAACTGGTCATTGTAAAATAACACGTGAATTTCTCATAAAGAAGACGAAACCCCCCACTCTCTGCTGTAATACGTCGCTCACAGTTCACCACATCTTGCATGAATACCAAATATTCTCCACCCAGCGACTCAAATTTGGAATCAACCAGAACACTGCCCTCACATCCGAAAAGCATATAAAAAACACTATTCAGTACCTAAAAGATATCAACCACCTCAACAAAATCTAAGAAACACAATAGCAGTTCGTCGCTAATGACCTAGATGTTGAGGCGACGTTAAACCTTAATATAAAAAAAAATTGATGAGAGTAGTTCTAAGAACCGTACAAGGGTTAATTCCCAGTGTACCCCTTCCGCAGGGATGTTCGAACGAGGACAGATCGCAGAAGGTATTTCCCGTTGATCGCCGGGCCCTTTATTAAACTCGCTACCCGACTGTCGTCTGCCCGGCTCCTCCTCGTTTCAGACTTGTTGTCAAGTTTCAAGGTGAGCTCACCCCGAACGACAGCGGCTGCTTTCAACCCTTATCAGACGCATCTGATTCTGACACGTGATTCGAATTTACCGCCTTGCCGGGGTGTCAGCGGGACTCGTCACGCAGCTTATTACATCTTCGTGGATGTCTGACCTGTCAGAGTCCACGGGTGTCTGGCCCCTTAACCAAAATTTCCGCGTGTTCGAGGCAGAACCGAAGTCGGAAGACTTTCGAAGAATTTCGCTCGTTGCTCGAGACGGCGACTGGACTCGTTGCCTCGGCGCGACGCGAGGGTACAGTGCTTCTAATCAGCTGGACAACGTTCATTTTAGAATCAACGAAAAGTAACTGTGTCAATGTGTGTAAAGAATCAGAAGAGTCGTGGAAGGAGGACGAAAATAACGGCACTAGAATTGATCGGCGACGGCGCCGCCTCCGAAAAGATTGTAATACATTTAATATTTTATAAAATGGAAATTACTTCATATTTTTTAGTGCATTTTTTTTCAAAGTCGGTTTAATTTTTTTTATAAATTTTTTTTAATTCTACTGTTTTCAATTGTATAACCCACTTTTCTAAACCATAAATTATTAAAATCCGCAGTCTAATCATACCCAGCGGACAGCGTGAATTTTTGTGACTCAACTGTATAAGTGTGTATGCCTATTCTGGCCTGACTCGCATTCTTCCCGGGTCCTTCTCTTCAGATCCTAGCCTTTTTTATGGATGAGTGGGAAAATGACGTTACGCACACTCCAGAAAGAAGGTGGTGTGGGACTCAGACAGATGGTCGGCGTACCCATATCCACTAAAAACCTTAATCTCATCCGGGACGACTAATAAGACTCCCTTCTACTAGCTATACGGAGATCAACTAGACCGAGGGCCCCGCTTTCAAATGACCTACGACTTTCTTCTATCTTTACCGGATCTCCAGATCCCAGACTTAACATCTAGGAGCAAGATAAATCATTGTATCGATGGATTCGCGTGAGAAGCAAGCTCCATGTCATACCCCGCTCTCAAGGATTCAGAACCGTGATCGGGGAAATTAACGGTGCTGAAGAAAATCTCGCTGCTGCATCGTACGCTCGAACGACCGAAATAAATATCGCGGCTAGGTCTGCGGAGATTGCGAAAAAGAAGAGAGCCCGGGAGTGGTGGAGGGTCGCAAAAACTCGGGAAGAGGAGCGTCGAGGCGAAAACGGGTATACGCGGGGGTGGTTTCTTGGCGAGACACAGCGTGGGCGGCTGCGACGAAAATTCGAGCGGCCGAAGGAAATTGCGATGATTATACGGGTGAGGCGGCTCAGTCTGACCTGGCTGGACCCGTTACACGGAAAAAGAGAGAGACCGCGACGAAGCGGGTCGTGTCCGGGGGTAAGGAGTATTCCATAAAGCGTAATGGAGGGCTCGCAAATATTTATCTTTCGGTGGAGGCTGCGGCAGCGCGCAAAGAGCTATGCGAAAACGTTCCCGGTGCGCCGGATGGCCCTTGTCGCGGCACAGAAACGCGGAAAGTTCTCCTGACACGATTACGCCGCTCGGTGACCAGAAATAATTTCATTAGCCGTTGCCGCCGCCCCGTAAACTCATCCGGCAGTTCGCAAAGAAACCGTGCGCGTCGGAAATATGTACGTCGGTGTGCATAATCGCTTTCCCCGAACCCCCTTCCACCATCGTTGGACGTCTTAAGTCCCACCCACAGCCCGCTTGCGCTCTCTCTGGCCCCGGTATATCCCCACCCCTCTCCCTGCAACGCATCCACGAGCATCCGCGAGGGAACTCTAATCACGGTACTTAAGTTCCTGTTGCATAGAAGCACGCGAGGAACGTTGCTCCTGCCGCCATCAGCATCCGGTCCCGTAGAACGCTCCTCGACGTACACGCGTGTAACGGTGAATGGAATGATTCGCGCCACCGAACACGACCGTTAATGAGCGAAACGTCGGCTTACACTGTTCCGAGAGACCCTCTCGAACTTAATGGGCCTGTATCGATGGGGTTCTAAGCAGCTTCAGTCTCCTTCTCTCTACTCTACGTTTCCCAGCTCTCGTCTTGCGCCTCGAGCCGAAATCGGACGTGAAAAACCACGCTAAAGGGATCCCGTGCTTCCGGCCCGTTAACGTCGACGCATTCTTTCTTGTATTTCTCGTCCGCGAGAGAAAGCCGCAGAGAAACTTGTAGCTACAGTAGACTGCCTTTTAGCTGTTCCATATGGGATCGAACTTTTGGCTGGATAATCGAAAACATTATTAATTGTGACGATTTCATCAAAACAAATGGTACAGCCATAAGCCCGGACTGATTTTAAAGGTTGAACCGTCTGGTAAGCCACGGCGTTGATACTAGCATATTCAAACAGCGTTTTGACTGCAAATACAAATCCTGGTTTTCGGGCGGACGTCGACGGTGCGCGTTGCACGCTTGTCGAAATTAAAGTTTTTCTGGGGGCCGCCCCGCCGTGTGTGCCGTGCGGACGTCCTGGAACTTTGTTATCCTCCCGTGTTTCCCGATGGATCCGATTTTCGTTTTACCGGGCGGCCTTTGCCCGGTCTAATCATGGAACGGGCGAAATCTCAAAGGAGAGCGCGCAGTTCGGCTACGACCGGTAGCGCCATGGAAAATGCAACTGTCGAACGGAACTTCCGGTTCGTATCGAACTTACCGTAGAAGAAACGTCCCGCGCACTTGATCCATTTACAGTATACGCGTCCTTTGGCTTAGGTAAAAATAAGAAATCGATAGGGAACACCGGGCTAGTAGTCGGAGATCGCTACTTCTTCTTATTTTCTCTTTTTCTCTTCTCTCTCTCTCACACACACACACACTCTATTTTCCTCCCTCTATATCTTTGTGTGTCGAGGTTCGCCCCCAATGTCTGGTTCCTAGGTTATTCCCCGCAGGGCACATCTGTGCTCGGGCAATGTGCTCGGAAACGATTCCGCGTCACGGAAATAAAGACTGTTCGAGCAAACGATAACTACCGCAAAAGAAACAACAACCAGAAACCGCACTCTGTAATTCAGGGCGCGCGCTCACGGCACCCTCCATCGTTATTGTCATCGTTGCGCCGGGACGACGTAACGTTATTATTCCTGGCCGTCGTTAGAAAGCCCATGGAACTATCGGAAAGGAATAATATTATGCCACCCGTCCCTCCGATCCGCCATAGTCTTTTTATCCCGTCCGTGAGTTTGTCAAAGCGCGATTAGAGCATTCCTTGTTCACTCCAGTCGCGCTCACCCTCGCTCCACGGATATTGTGTACACTTTCCGGGCTCGGGTGTGTGCGTGTCTGTCGGCGATCGGTATTATTTGCGGAACAACGGTGAACGAATCGATAGAAAACATCCATATTAGTATTATTATTTGTTAGAATCCTTCGGCTTAAAATTGGGATCACATTGCATTATCTTACAGCTAATCTAACCTATTATTCTTTCCTTCTATACGTATATAAGACAAAGGATAATATTAAGGACTTTCTAGGAGAATAACCAAGTTTATGTTGCTTTAAAAGAAAGAGGTTATAATTGACATATGGTGTATATACAATATTTACAAATATACAAAATGATTTATTAATTACCTGAAAGAAAGAGAAACGACAATTAAAGTCTATTCTCCTCAATTCCTCCTAGGTCTATTATCTTATTTTATTTTATTTGTCACTTTAATCTTTTCGTTTTAATATCACTCGTTGAGCATTGATATATTTCGATTAGAGGGCGCGCTGGGCTAATGAAGCGCGGCTGATTTGACTTCAACAAAGTATCTTTCTTTACATATATATGTATATTATTTATCAGTTTTAAATGACAAGGCTTGCATATGGCTTGCATCTGGTAAATAGAGGGTAACAGTTTTTTTCTCAATTCATGCTCCCTCCCCTTATCCAGGGACATTGCTACCAGGGACCTTGTACTCATCTCACTAGAATACATGTATTTAATCATGCTTGTCTTATTTTATATTTGTATCCCTATTGCACTGCTTTCGACTAGTTATTTTCTTTTTCTTTCTGTTTGTACCTGTTTCATCTTTATGCAAAATAAAAAATTTTTCTTCTTCTTTTAGTTCTAAGATTAAGCTGAAACCATACGTTCCTGTCTCTCGTCTTGTGGCCTGGCACTTTTCAATTCAATTTTCGAGTGGACACTTGTTTTTTCAGTTCTGGTATTTTCTTCCGGCGCTTGGACGTTGTCAAACCGCTTGAAAGACGATAGAGTGTTAGAGGTATTTCAGGGCTCATCCGAGTACATCGACGTCGAGAATTTTCGCGTGACGAACCGGTTTTGCTTGACGTTAGATCGAAGCTAATCTAAAAACGATGACGACTGGACGGCGTGTGCAACGATCACGGATTTTCTTCGGTTTCCACGGGCCGGTGGCGGCCGTTATCCTCTCGTCCCCGAACGATTTCATCTTATATCCGCCGGGATTAGAGAACCTCTGTCTGTGACCGTTTCATTACTCATCGTACACGCTGGCTGGGACTACGCGTTCGTTCTGTTTGTCGTTCTGGTTCTCTTTCTTCCCCCGTATCGGTGTAGTCTCGTTCAACCCTTTCTTCTCTCCTCGTCCGTGCTCTCTCTTTTTCTCCTCTATCCTCGTTCTCTTCGCCTCTATCCGATTTTTTCCCACGTCCCTCCCGGTTTTTACAGGTTTTTCCACGGTCCTTTTGCCTCGGTCGCGCGAGCAGCTTCGCAATATTGTAATGCGAGGCACAATGCCTCCGCTCCCGAAGAGATGCGCCGCGATAAAGAGGACGCATCGGCCTCGGAAGATGATTAAAAACAAAAAGGAACGTGTGATACGTCTTGCGGGATATATTTTGCAAATAACGAGATCGGGGACGGACACAAGCACGTGTATCGAAATCCCAGAGTGAGATTAATTGATCGATTCGCGTCGTTGCGTTGCGATTACGTGCTCCTCTTGGAAGATGCGTTTTTGCAAGCCGGGATGCCAGCAGGAAACGCAAGCCCGGCTAAATTGGCTATAACTTCACGAACGGTGAAAGAGAAAAAATTTGAAATCCGTCATTTTGTCGGACTCGGTAGTGGTGAGCCTGAAGATCGATGCTTTAATCTTAACCCTTAGCACTGGAGGGGTGACACAGAGACACTGCTAAACATTGCTGTACCATTATTTACAATATTGTTTACATCATTAAATATGTTGGTATCTAATCTATTAATACATTAATTTCATATCCATAATATGAAAAAAATAATCGACACAATGACATTATTCTAGGTCGGTAGAGAAATATTTAATGTTCAAGTTGAAATAGGTCCGACAGAAAAGGGTTAAATGCCATCAAGAACGGGCGAAATATAATTTCAACTAAACTGATCGATTCAATGAAAAGGATACAGATTTGCACACATCTAACATGAATATCTCGCAACAGAAGTGAATCCGAAATTCTGGAATTCTTCTGTAATCTTTTGGCGTCGATTGGGGTGGTGCGGCGAACGCGAGAATGGATGTAAAGGAGGGTTCGGCATGGGTACATTGAAATTATTCCCAGCGCGATAATTCGAAGATCGATCGCAGGGTAATCCAGTTGCTTGGCGAAAAACGATATTTCATTTTCTGAGCGAGTGGTTTCCACGATAATCGCGTCGTCGTTGCTTCTCGTTCGTCGCTCGTCTCCCGTTTGGACTCTAATGCGGAAACTGACACGCGAATACGCCCCCGGAAAGTTTCTCCTCCCTAGACGCGGACGAAGAAGCAGGGGAGTTTACGCCAGGGAAACGGAATTAAGACGTTATAGAAATGGATCAAGGAGTTTAATTAAGTTGATTCAACGACCGCCATACAAAATTTCCTGGCCGTCCGCGCCTCCTCGGACCAGCCAGATTGCTTCTTGTCGCGGGACTCGTCGCTGTTCATTATGTACATACAAACATACATTCATACATACGCAAACACACAGAGACAGACAGCCAGGTACACACGTACCGACTGCATAATATTTTTCGGCTATTTAAGCTGTTAATCCGCTCGCTTATAAAGCGAAAGGAAAGTTTCCCCGGCGAGGATAAACGCGTTACCGAGTTCGTTAACGAAACTACACTAAAATGGAACTTTTTTAACTTGCCCGCTGCTCTTACACCATCCCCGCGCTTCCTGTTTACTTTTGCCGTCCTTTATTTGCCACCAACTCCGTCAAATTGATAAATTAACTAACTGACCACTCGGGGCCATCAACGGTGTCATTTTTATTTTCATTTTTACAGAAAGTCGCGTGCCTCGTCGAAGTTGCTTTTTCCATTACATCTCCTATGGACCGAAATTACACTGAAGGACACCAATTAATTTAATTCGAATTTAGAGGTTAACTTTGGCCGTAACACATTCATGTAAACTGAATTCTATTAACTTCAACCATTGGAACGTAGCGATTTCGATTTATTGAAACTGTGAGTCGGAATCTAGGATTTATTGTGGTGAGATGACAAGAAGGTCCCTGAATTGGAGAGAAAATGTTACTCACTCTCTCTCTCTCTCTTATTCTGCCAGTACCGGACGAAGCGTGGGGAATAGCTGTTCAAGTAGAACCACAAAAAATAAAAAATGCTAATGAGCCCAGGGGTAACAATCGACTAAAGACTGCGTCTTCGGACGCCACGACCGCTACGCGCTCACACGCACACGCTTCCTCGGAGCCACCGGAAGCCGAAAAACGTAAACAAACGCGCTCTCGCCCAATCTTTCGACTTCGGGGCACCAATATAAAAACACAATATACGCGCTTGTCGCTGTTACGTCCCGCGATTTGGACTTACCGCTCACGATGATTCCAAGTTCGCGGATCAAGACGAATCTATTAATCGACCAGCTTTAGAGTCCACACGGCGAGTATAACCGTGTCTGACTCGGGTCACGACGCAACGGTTCGCTAGCGATTTACAAATATCACTCACCGGCCTTAGTCTAGGCAGTAGTATCGGCCGCCGGTGTCGCACAGTGGAGTCTGCCGACGTAATCGGACGGTGGTATTAGCCGCTCCGCTCGCCCGCTACTTCTTCTGTTCTCGCTTGGCTATCGAAAACTACTACGACTGATGTTGATGAGGAATCTGCAGACTGTTTCCCTCGGCTTAGCTCTGCTCGCAACTGGTCTCGTTCTGTGATGCAGGTGTCGCGGGTGACCGTAGGGAGAGCGCGGACACCGAGCAATTCCTTATACCGATCTTTAGGAGCCGTTTCCGACACGTATTCGCGCGCGAGCTTTCTCAGCTGATATTTCCGACCGGCACGACGCGGCATGGAATATTTTAGATTAGGGCAACGAGTGCATTCAAAGAACAACCGATGCGTCTGAGCGTCACGAACGTACAGAGCCGCTGGTGGGCTTCTGGGCATACAAGCGAGCGCTCTAGACACCACAAGGAAGGTTTTATGGAGAGAAATATTCCATGCAACGTAAAGGAATTTGAATGACGGAACGCTTCGTTAGTTTCAAATAATACTTTTAATAAAGAATACAACGTGGTCCCGAGAGGTAAAGCCTCTGGGCTGAACAAGCGGGACTCCTGGAGACGACGACGTCCCTCAATGGAGTTCGGAAGTAGAATTAATTAGTGAAAAGAAAGACAGGGCTCCTGAGCCTCTATCGTTTAAGGTGTATATGAGTGGGTAATTAGGAGTAGGAGTGGTGGCAGATAAGGATGCGCTAACGCGAGGAGTGGGGGTCGCTGGACGCGATGACGTACTGCCGAGCGTCGCGCGGCGTGATGGACGGTTGATAGGGTTTTATATTGGGATAGGTCGAGAGGTGGAGTGAGGATGGAATGAGATAAGGAGGCGCTAACGCGAGGAGTAGGGATCGCTGGACTGCCGAGCGTCGCGCGGCGTGGTTTTATATTGGGATAGGTCGAGAGGTGGAATGAGGAAGGTAGAACAATATTATAATGATTAATAACTAATATCTTATGCCTATGCTACGCTATACGTCACCAGACGTAACACGCTCGACACCATAACACGCGATTCAACAATAGCGTTGTAGAGGTAGAGTGGGGACATTGTTAGTTTAAAAAATGGTGTAGGCCATTGAAGCGATTAAGAAACGCGTTCCTCCGATTTGTATTACCCCTAAGTTTTAACTAGTAGTAAACTGGTAAATCACAACTTTCCTTTAGAACACATTACAGCATAATACGGGACTGAAACATGCAAAGAGAAATGCCACAGAGAGAATACCCAATAAACTAATGTTCGATTCTCTAACTCTATGCAAATGAATTCGAAAATTGTCGATTCGTCGAAGGTTAATTTGGTCGGACGAGTAATCGCTTATTTTTACCTGGTAGTAGTATTATTCCGAAATCGCGCGCGGCGATTCGTTAACGCGGATCCTCGCGGGACGGTTTAGGTAATGTATATTGCATAACTTGGAGCGGTGCAACGGTGCATCGTGGAATTGCATGTTGTCGTGCTCGCAGGGCCGTGTGCAAACAGTGCAAACAGAGGGCCGGTGATTGTGTTCTTCAAACAGCGTGGGTTTCGATCGCCGGCAAAAGTCGAAGGGGGAAGGGCAAGACAGCAAACGGTGACTTATTAACGTTAATTAACGGTACCGGTGATTGGCTTCAACAGGCGTCCAGGAATCATTGATGTTTCCTCGTGCTTTTTCCACTGGCTGTGTGTGCTCTCCTCTTGTCGTACAACACGACCGTCGGCATCTATTATTCCATTTATTGCGATGATTTAGGCGTGTCGTGTCTACATTAATATGATTGAAACTGTCCGTGTTTACGGGACGGCGGATTACGGTCGAATCGACTGCACGTTCACGCAGTCAATTCAGGTTAATGATTTCACTATAACGCGTCTCGCCGTGTGGATTCATCGAGCGGCTGGCCCGGCCGGCGCGGCGCGTGTAACGTGAACCAATTCTCGTGATTTCCACGCAGATTTACATGTTTCTGCAGTTTTAGTCCGGGGAAAACGGCGCCACTGCAGTGCCGTGAACGCGTTCCGCAACTCCGCTCCGAATCTAGTAATTAATTGGAACGCTGCTAAATTTTTGATTAGTTTTTTCCGCGTCACCGGGAGCGCATACTTTGGAGAGTCAACTTTTTCACAGATCCTCACGGTCTAATGAAAATGACCGCACCTCGCGCCTCTATCCAATGTGTTCCCTGCCGTGTATTTACATTTCGGTGTTGCGAAAATGCAAACGGGACACAGGCGGGGGTGCCCACTGGCGTAGACTGCGCGAAAATCCTCGCTCGAGTCGCAGCTCCGCAAGCTCTCCGTTTTAACGCTTTATTCGGTTGTAGCGCTTTCGGCGAGGTTAAATGAAACAGGCGGAACAGATTCAGCAACTTTCTATTCTCTTTGAACGCGTTTTTCGGGAATGATATTGTGCAGCGATATACTATGATAAACAAGCAAATGCTATAGAGCAATTATGTTTAATTGTTTTTTCTTCTTGATGCAATCATTGAAGATATTGTTAACAAATAGGGTGGGTCGGAGTTTTCAAACGTTTTTCTCGCAACACATTAGTTACAAATATTGTGATTGCGTGTTCGCAAGGGTCTACTTTGAATGGAAGGTGTGACAACTTGTTGGAGTCCCTTTGACGCGAAAGGGCTACAAGGGTCCTCCGAGAGAAAACTTTTTTACAGATCGTAATTCCCATAGAAGCCGATTCGCAGGCGAACTTTTCGATATTTCCCTATCGAGAGTCGTGGCGCTGATTATTCGCCGTAAAGTTTTTTCGCGGATGGTTCATAGGTGCCGCGATGCGAGGCGACGCGACGCGGACTGTTTCCGATACCGACAAATCAGAAAAGCCACGGCCAAAGCCACTCGAGGAAACTGTGCCGTAGAAAGTGCCACGAACCCTCGATAAACGTTCATAACATTATCGAAGTCGTGCCTCGTACGTTTCTGTTCGACGTGCGCCCCATAAATCGCGTGCACGCGACTTCTTATCGATCCCGGAAACTTATGTGCGAAGCTTCTCGAAAGTTTCGCGAATTAGTACGCGGACAAAATTGCCGCGGAACGTTTCGAAACAAAATCCTCGACTTTTCTGCCGTAGATTAGGAAATTGAATTCGTTATCGGTTGGAGATCCTGTAGCCATTGATTACTGATAATCTCGGAATGTATTTGAATATCAGATTATTTAACAGTTGGACACTTTTTTATTTTTTTTATTAGAAAATCTCATATGAGATTTATTTCAACATAATTACAAAAAAAAAACGAAATACGCCACATACAAAACAGAATATAATAATTACAAAATAGAATGTTGGTGAATTAGTGGAACAGTTTTCTGTATGTCCTACGGCACTGTCTTTCGAACAATTACTTGCTGGTGACAGGAATCGAATTTACAGGAGATAGAAAAGCAACAGGGGTAAAGAAACTTGAATTTCCGACTATTTAATTATTTCTTGGGAAAGGGAAGGGGTTAGAATTAAGATATTCGAATTTTGGATTATTTAATAGTTGGAGATTGTTTATGGGGGAATTGTGGATACATGTGAATTTTGAAGAGACATTTCTGTAGGTTCGACGCCACTGTCGCCCGGTGGACAAAACGTGCACGGGCTGCATCAGATGTATGGGCAAGATCGTCGTGAAAGAAACATTTCACGCTGATTACACTCCGTCTCCGAGTGCGCGGCGCTCTGTTAGTCTGCCCTTCTGATCTGTGAAGAGTTGCTCTTTAGGAATATTAATCCGAAAGGTATCTCCTTCCATTGGACTTTCTAATTGATCTCACCCCGACCTGGCGCGGCCGTGCAATTTCAATCGCGCCGTGTCGTTGCACACTTCTGCGATTCCGGACGGAAACCATTGTTACTTGTCTAAATACGAAGGTTCTGTTTTCTGTTAATATAGAAGTTGCCAAACTAGATTGGTAACTTCAAGCAGATTGATTATGTGCACTGCAGGCGTGCTCTTCTCGAGAATATCGTGGACGATTATGAAAAAATTTCCAAGGCAAAGGGACAAACTGAATTATCTAAATTTTCTGCTATCTCTATGGCTATTGAACGGTCAGTGTGTCATAATTAGACTGCAGATAACAAAGATATTACTTTAGATCCACTACAATTATTTAAGAAAGGAAGAAGTTAGCAAGTGGCAGTGACGCACCCAGGAGTTAATCTTGGAATTGAACAGAATTACCTTTTTTTGAAAAAATATCTATTATTGCGCATAAAGATTCGCAGTCTAATCATAGTAGATTGACACCAACGATAATAGATTTTGCGACCGAAAGAAATTTTAAGTAGAAAATCCAACGTGTCGAGGTCGTTGCACCGAAAAACATTCGGTGGTAGACATCAGCCCCCACTAAAAATACTTTCTTCAGGGTTGCAGCAGAGGCATGCCATCCACTTTGAATCAGTCGAGAGCGGCCTGTTTCTTCAGGGACGAGACTAAATGATTGCACGGGGAAAATAAGCCGGGATCTGCCAGACTTTTGTCACCTTGCGGTCTGCTCTATTCAGGGAGTGGCCCTACGCGGTCGTTTTGAAAATATGCAACTCGAAATAATTTTAAATATAAATTGTCCCGAATCATCCCTCTCCGCGGGTCACGATCCTTTAGAGCCCTCGCAGAATCCGCGTAGTTAGGGAGATCGTGTGAAACGGCAGCCATGACAGCCTGCTATTTCCGTCGTGAGGGAAGCTCGCACTTTAGCAACGACACGTGCACATTTCCAAAATATACAGGCTGTTTTATAACACTGCATAAAATCTGGAATCCATTAATTACTTTGACTCTGTCTATATTTAACCTGCATTCATTTGTACAACGAATAGTGACATTAACATGGGTCGCTTCAGATATGGTGGTTCAGGTGATCAAGGTTCTGCTCGAGCTATCTTTAATTTAGTTGAACACAGTAGATGTTCACCTGCTTGGATTTCGTTTTGGGCTAGGTCAGGAATTTGTGCAACATATTTCGAGGCCATCGATCAACAATCTCGCCGAGTTAATCGTTTCACGATGGGGTTCGTGTATCTTTAGCGGTGCAGCGATTGCACGATGCGTGGGTGGATCCGTCCCCAAATTTCCGGGGGCTGGTGAGACCGGGGTGCCTCAGGGGCAGGACACGACCCTGTCCAAGATATTGCTAGTCTGTGGCGGGCAGACTTTCTGCGGAGTAGGGCATTCGGAGTCAAAGGCAATTGCTTGTTTATAGGCAGTATCCAATCTACATCGGCTCTGTCGAGGGGTAGGAGGGGTCGTGGGGCTGACGGTGGGAGGACAAAGAGGGCAGGGCGCGGAGTTCCGGATAGCGGTATAGGTTGCTACAGGTGCTTGAACAAACAAGATGTAAATTCGCTGTGCCATGGACCATGGAGGAAGCAAGTAATTAGATGCGTTGTTGCGGGGTCCACCTTTGAACTCCTGCTTGGTATTAAGGGCACTGTTTCCTCCCTGTGCCCTCCCTGCGTGCCCCGCCCTCTCTCGGCCCTTTCCCCATCGGCATCCTACACCTCGGTCGAGCTGTGTTTCCTTCGTACAAACGCGGTCCGAAGCACACGCACGCAGCGCGAGAACGTGCCTTCTCTCTGTGCACGTTGCAACCGCTGCACCGTTGCACCCACGATCGCGCTCCACTATCCTCGTCCACGCGCTTGATCGCGCGACATGAACATGCGAGCATACACAAATTTCGATCGGACAGGCCGACGCGGTGGGTCGTTCGGTATTGGTTCCCGCGAACCCTCCCTCAAGGATACCCATCCACTCTTTATTGTTGCCACCGAAAGAGGATTGCGAGAGAGCACTGCGCGTCGCGCTCGCTCGATGATACTTACGGTCATTTCGCGCTGAATTGATCGGCTTCTACGGTCCACGGGCAGGATCTTGCTCAAAGACGAGCACGCTGTAGTGCATCAGAAATTCGGGAGCTTTGGTCCAGCGTTTTTGCTCTTTTCAATTTGTTTGGGAAGCATGGATCGCTGGATCTTACAGTTCTCTCTTTTTATCACTAGCAAAGAATCTTTGAAAGGGTCGTGTTCCCTGCTGTCTACGTTTCTGATTTTACTCGAAGTTGAATACGTCATAGTTCATGAACGATTAGGGTGGGTTTAAGTTACCGTTTCGCAGTTGTTTATAAAATATAGCCCCTTGAAATGCAAAACTTTTCCGAACAGAGAGACGTTCCGCGTATCAACATTGATCTCGCAAAGTATATGTCCCATCTAGTTGATTTCTTTCTCTCTGGGCACCAGGATAGTTGTAACATCGCTGCAGGAATATCGTTATCGAGCAACTCTAACAGATCGGCAGAAAAGAGATAATCGGATAGGCTCGAAATATTTCTTGCCGTAGCCACTGCGGGCGGAAATTACACTCGGAAAACACGGTCGTCGTTTCGGCGAGCGCGTTCAAACATTCCGACGGGGGTTCTTCTCGGGATCGAACACGTAACGGAACGTGATGTAAGCCGAGCTAACAAAAGGATTCCGTTGGTTCAACAAGACCGCCATGCTGAGCTCCCCCGACCCTTTTTACTTTCCGTCCAAGTGTAAAATCTTTTCTTGACTCCTTATCGGCTCACCGGCTCGCGCTCGCGCGTGCGATCTCTCTTCCGGAGGAGTTGTGGAGAGGGGAGCGGTGTAGAAAAAAGGGAGGTGTAAGGTAGAAGGGTCTGTAAACTCCGTCGGAGTAGCGGCAAAGTCCCAGAGGTAGCCTCCACTTTCAGTATTTACTACGTCCAAGGAAAAAGCTCGCCCCGGCGCTAAGGAAGAGATCCTGCCCGCTTCCTTCAGCCTTTCTTCGGCCACCCCTCCATATTTTCCGTGCCACCCCGCCCCCTTTGCGTGCCCCCAAGAGCCGGGGGCGAGAGGGGCCAACTCGGCAATTCGAGCCGCTGTCCGTGGCTCGTGAATTAAATACCCCATGAGGGACATATGTTTACGAGGTTTCCCCACCTAGCGGGCGAGTTACTTCTAGATTATACCTACCCTCTCTCTCTCTCCTCTCATTGTACTCGGTCCGAGACCTTAATTGCATCCTTGGACCTGCCGCGCGTTAGGGCAGTTCGATTCGTACGTGAGCGCTCGGGGAACGCTGCGCCCGATCGATCGGGCCTGCTGTGTTTATTGCAGTTGCTCCTCGTTTCCGCTAGGGGGAGGGGGCAAATTTCATTCGTAATAATGACGACGAGTTTGCGAAGCGTGAGCGACGACCCGAATGAGATCCGAGTCTTCCGGTGCCGCGCTGCTGGTATATCATCCATGATTTTTCGGAAACCTTGCTGGGAAACATTTTCTCTGTTTCCCTTCATCGTTACTTTCGTCTACGTTTTTGCAGGATATGCTTTATAGTTGCACTGTGAAAATGTTCCCTGTGCCTAGATCACTATGTTCTAGCTCCTTCGGAACCAGGAGCAATAAAGCCCCGCCCACAAGAGTAAGACGTACTGTTTCCCATCAAGCAGCTTCTTTAAACAGGAATTCCCGTGGCATTAGCACTCTTCTAACAATACTCGCAACTGTTTCGACGCCTCATCTCGACGCGATTAAAGGACGGAACGACCCGTAGTAAAGCGTGCTCGCGAGAGTTGTTCGCGCGTTTTTAACGGGGCGGGCTGGAAGAATGTACAGCGGGTCTCAAAACGGGAAAATGGCACGTTCCTGCTCGCGGAATTCCTTGAAAATCGTAACGATGGCTCTTGAGCGGCCAGGGTAGCGTAGACAGGGGCTACAGCCGCGACAGGCAAACGAGCACGGGGAAACAGGGGCGAGACACACGCAGAGCACGGGGACACACCGAACTATATCAAACAACGCGACGGTTAATATCGGATTCCGTTGGGGGAACAGAGCCAGGGCGGGGGTCGAACGTGTTTCTCGTTAAGTGAAGCAATTACCCGGACCTATCTATTACTTACAACACCGTCAGCAACCACCGCAGCCTTTTAGTTTTGAAGACTGCCTCGGCGCCGCGTCACAACCTGCCGAGCTCTGCATTTTTCCGTCGCGTTCCCTTCCTTTTTCTCGCTCGCTTTTCTCCTCTTGCCTCTTTTTTTTCAATGACGACGCTATTCTTACTGCGCGCGGATCGCATGGGGATGGCTATGCCAATGGTGTTTCACTTTCGCGATTCCACCAGTCGATTCTCGTTCATTTTCTTAATTGCAAGATCTCTTACGCAGCGCCGTTCACGCACGTTCCACGGAATTTTCCTTACGTACGGAAAGCTCGTTTCGGTTTTCTATTCTCTGCGTTTCGTATTGTCCACACAAACAACCACGATCGTTTTATTAGCTCGTCCCGAATGTTCGTTTCGTTGACGGTCGACACGCATAGCGTACATTCAGATTGGCTTTTTATATAATAATTTGCTTTATTTCAGCCTTACAGCCAAGAAATGTGACTTGGTTTACAGTACAATAACTTATTTCACGCATTCGTCCATACCTTCTCTCATTCATTTCTATATCTCTCGCATTCGTCCATACTTTCTCTCATTCATTTCTATGTCTCACGCATTCGTCCACACCTTCTCTCATTCCTTTCTATGTCTCACGCATTCGTCCATACCCTGTCCTACTCTTTTAGTATCCTTATTATCACTAACCCATTTAATACCATATTTATTGCTTCCCTGCCCATTCCCTAACTTTTGCATTTTTTGATTTCGTATCCTCTTTGGTTTATTTATGCTCTCTTTTCTCTCTTTTTCATCAACTTCTCTAGTCATTCTTCGACCTTTCTATCTTCTTTTCATACTTATCCCCACATAGATCGCATCCTCTTGCCTCTTCCTCCATCCAGTCAGATTGGCTTTTTAATAAAGCAAATAACGTGATTTACGAGTTATCTAATAGTGTTAGACGTTTGGGATAACCCAATAATTCAATTACACTATTCGCTTCTTCTTTCCGAGATTGATAGAATCTGTACATGCACCATCGATTAAATTACTCTGATTGTTGAGAATGTTGAAAATTCGATCCTACCGACGAGCAATTATACACGATTCGTTGCGCTGTTGTTCGAGACAAGTGGAATGAGAATCTATGGGAAAAGCTCGATATTTTTCGAGCGAAGGGTTAAGGAAAAAAACAGGACGGAGAGGGCGCAGCGAGTCGACTATGCGAATTTCGATTCGGTGTGCGCAAATCATCGTGGCGTAACGAAGAAATTGGCCCCGGCCCGACGCTCGCTAATTTTTCACCGTGGTCCCGCGTCAATTTTGCTTTCCGCGACGCTGCACGCGATGCATCGATAAACTTGTAAATAATTAACGAACGCCGCTCCTTCCCATCGTTAACACTCTGCCCCGGTTATTGGCGCTCCCTATTAGGCAGTATTCCCGTGGATCACGCCGATGCATCGAATTCGTTAGAAATATTGACAGGGGTACACGATTCGAAGAGCTCGACGGAAACTGATCGCGACTTCTTCTTGTGTTGCGTCTATTAATATAAGCGAGCGACGAGGAATTATTCTACGGATCTGAACTGAACGTGCTTCGACACTGTCAATTTTTACGGCGCCGCGCTGCCACGCCTTTGGCGGTCGTCCCCCGTTTTTATCGGGTCTCAGACTGTTGTAATTGAGAACAATTTTTTTGTTGCCTAAGGATTCGCAATTGAAGATTAGAATTATGGAGGATATAAGTGTCAAAATGAAAATTCTGAAGAAAATCCATATTAAACTTAACCTTCACTCTGTGTACATATGTATATTATAATGTGAACCCTTTACTGGAGTGTAATTTCACTTTATGCAAGTATTTGTGAAATTTGATTGATTTTCATGCCGGTAAGTATGAGTAGATTAAAAATTGAATTGAACATATAAAAATAATAAATTTAATAATTTCCATCGGGCAACTTTTCTAGTATGTTTTTATTAGTCTGGGGTGCGTCTACGTCCCTATCCGTAGAATAAAGGTTAAAAGAATTACAACTTGAAAACAATATATGATTTTAAGAAAGAGAAAAAAAAATTAGAATATCAGAAAAATGGAAAGAATGAAAGTCCACTTGTCGTTTCCTTCTACAAACTGATCATTCGTCGGGGAACTTTCAGCCTCATTTCATTGTATTGGCGTTGGAAAAATAGCACTAGCAGCCCTTTTTAAATCCCGTCTTCAATTTACGAAGTTACGTTTATTTCTTCTCTCGGTAATAGAAAACAACTGGAAATAGTACAACATCGTATTGAAATTCTTTAAATGATTTCACTGTTTTCCATTTGATCAATTCAGGTTTTCTGTAAGCACATAGAATTCGTAGTTCATCAATGAGCAATTAGAACAGAGTTGATATGAAGAAAGATATTGCTTTTCCGTTTGTCTTACCTCGTTGAAGGTACGAATTTCTCGTGTCCATGATCTGCAGCGAAAATTTGCTCCTTCCCCTCGAATCGATAGCGATCCGTCCGGGTATTCCGGGTCGCTGAAATTTTCATCAGTCGAGGGATCGTTGGGAAATTAGTCTAGGATTTTAGTAAGGGCGTCAGGTTTTGCCGTGGCTGGTGTTACATACGGGAACTAGAGAGTGTATGCTTGTGCCTCAACTCCGGGGACGTGCGCTCGGAATCTTAATTTGCTTTATTATCTTTAACCGACTATATCGACCCGTTGCGTCGTGTCGCGTCCCGTCGCGGCCGGATCGATCTGGTGAATTAGAAACTGCAAAGGTCTTTTCAAATTGATGCTGATCGATTCCTTGAATTATAAACGCTTTTGTCTCGCCTGTTAATTAGACTATTGAATAATGGCAAATCTGTTAATAAATCCGTCAATTAATTTGAGTCTCTCAGGAAATTATTCTTTCATTCCTGCGATAGGATTTTTCCCAACACATCGTATATAGACATGATCGCGCCAATTAAAAGCGCGGATATAATTGAACTCGTTCTACAATAACGAAAATATTTGTACCTTTACGGATAAAAAGATATACGAATTTGGTACTCGATTAATTAATTGGAACGTTTGACGAACCATCCGATTCAAGTGTTCCGATCGTCGTTTATACCGAAGCTTAATTATCTAGGGGTTTAGGAGAATTGTTATTAGACTGTGGATATTTATGTATTTCTTGTGGAAATTTTGAAAAATACTAAAATGCAAATGTCGATGTAAGGGCGTTTAATGGAGAATTATTCTTTTCATTAAACGGCGCAGAAGACGGGAATCAAGTTTGCGTATCGCACCTCGTTTCGCGCGGTTCCTCAGAGCCAGCCGCCGATTACATTTCCCATAAAACTGCAACAATCGGTCGTCGTTTTACGAGGTGGCGTAAAAATAATGGATTAAACGGAGGATCGCGAGCACAATGGAGCTCTCGACATTCTTTTGTCTCGGACCGGCCTATCCGCGTAGATTCTATCAGCTAATTACATCGCTGCACAGATATTGTCCGTTCGTCGATGGTCGAAGACTCATGCGAAATGGTCGAAAGTTTGCAAACCGGTCGTCTCCGGAGAAACGCGGCTGTGAACGGTCGCGTAGTACGGTTCCGTGCAATTTTTCGTCTGATAGCAGACGGTTTATCGGCGAGTATTCATTTACAGGGACCGTTAAACGGAGATTTATCGGTACTAGAGAGTGCAGTCTGCACACTCGCGTCTTCAAGCGATGGTAGAGGTTGTAGGTTCAAGCAAATAGGTCAAAATAACGCAATTCTCGGTCATTTCTTTGCTAAATGATGACACTGTGCCACACCAAGAATCAGAACAATTTATTTTATAATATACTAGTGATATCTGAAGTCTCCATTATTCTAACAAGCTCCAAACTAGATAGATTACTCTAAGGTGATTCATATATGCACACTATTTACTGTACAGATCAATGAAAAGTGATTCAAACACTCACGTTTCTTGCTTAGTTTGAATAATCGAGGTCCTGTTGTATACGAATGGAAAAAAACAAGATTTATTATACAGACATCACTTTTGCAACCTCTTTTTATCTTGTAGGTTTTATTTTTTTTTATTATAGAAAATCTCATACGAGATTTATTTCAACATGATGAAGAATAATACAAATCGAAAATTACAATAGCAGGATATTGAAAGTACAAAAACATTTAATGAAAATATGATAACCGAACTCAGTACATATTTTACGCATTCACACCTATCCAGTCTGTACAACACAAAATCAAATTCTCAGTTTACATTTTTTCAAAAATTTATAGATTAGAAGACAGGCCCCAATACTTGGTCGGGCAACCAACATTTCCAAACTTAAGCGCAACTGAAGTTTAATTTTATGCAACTGCTGAATTAATTAATTTTGCTCTTCTTGTAAGTCCTACTCTGTTTTACTTCGAATAGACTGTAACAAAAATAGATTTTCAAGTGTGATAGAAAAATTTCAAGTGTCAAAGTCTTAAATAAATTGATCATGCCGCGAATGGTTTTAGATATCGCAGGTTATATACTCGTGAAAAAGATCCATTGTTCGAGGGTTAATGCAGGTCGGTTTGAGACGTTCACGTGAAAAAAGCCAAGGCCGATTTAATCGCGGGAATTCGCAATGAAACGAGGTATGATCGGACGCAATGCACGGGAATAATGAAAATCTGTAGATGAAGGAGCTCGGCGGCGCTCCAGGCCTTTGTGCCTTTCGGCTCGGTAATGAAAATTCATCCGACACGCCGAGCTCTGCGACCCGTGTATGTAATATCGAGTGGGAGAAGTGTAACGGCCGATAATGAGCGATTCTCGTCCGTCAGAGGCGTTAAATTGAATCGAATTCGCGTATGGTTCGCCTGCATCGAGACCCCGAATCGGCAGTGTAATGTCTCTGCTATTTAATAATTATACGGCCCGGCTTCTGCTCGCAACGTGCACGCGACCGAGGTGACTTCCGGTGCTATTTACACAACATTCATACTATTTCGCGAAACGGTTCTCCGTGAAATTCCGAATGACTTTTCTAATCGGTGGTCGAGTTAATTTCGTTGTGTAGCAGGTTGAAGCATGTTCAAGTCAATGGAATAACAATGTCTTTTTTATTAATTAACTGTATGGATAATGGGGGAAATGATCAAGCTCGAGAATGTAGTGAACAGGAAAAAAGATAGAAAAGTTGAAGAGTGGTTGGAGAAGTTGAGGAAAAAAAGAAAAAAGAGAGCATAGATAAACCAAAGAGGATACGAAACCAAAAAATGCAAAAGTTAGGGAATGGCCAAGGAAGCAATAAATATGGTATTAAATGGGTTAAATATGGTATTAAATAAGATAGTTTTGTACAGATAGGTTAATGTAAACCAAGTCACATTTCTTAGCTGTAAGATAAAATAAAGCAAATTATTATTATTACTATAAATGAACTGAATATTTAACAAAAATATATTACTTGTAACGAAAACGATGTTCAATTAACAACTGACAAATTGTCCAAACAAAACGCTCCCCCATGTACACTCATTTCTAGATTTCGTTCAACCAAATTCATTTCATACATTTTGTCTCTCACTCATGTTTCTTTCTCATTCTCTCTACACATATCCCCACAAAGCCGAGAATGTAACAGGACAAACTCGATCCACAGGACGGTGCACGCGGCTTAATCGGATAAATAATTATGCGGTTCGAGGTCTGAGGAATCCGTGTATCGACCAGGGTCTCGTTAAATTGGCCCAGACCACTCGCGTAATTTGCTGTCTGCTCGTATTACGTATCAGATGATGAACATCAAGAGCCCCGAGTTTGAGGAGTTTCGAGGAGCCGCAGATCGGAACGCGCCGGTGTTTTGCGGCGCCGCGCAGCCGCCATCCTGCAGACATCTTCGACAAATCCCTTGTGCAAGGTCCTGTTCACCAATTGTTTTATTACCGAAAGTTCTGGTAAGAACCCCTGCGTGAATCTCGACAATTCTTTTATGCCCGATAATTGGCGAATGAAACAAATAAACGTTTTGAATCATTTCATATTATATGTATAGGGAAATTTCGGAACGTTGCTCAAAATTCTAAGTTTCGGAAAATGGCCACGCGAGGAGGAACAATGTATCGAGCGCGATGCGATAATATCCGCGGAAAGTTTACGGAGAGCGCGAGCCGGGAAAAAGTTGGGAAATTCGGTGAAATTCCGAAGTTTAATTGGAAGAAGACGATCCAAGTTGTTACGGCGAGCTGGCCGGAATGTATTACGGTCTTTTAACCGCGCAACTACTTAAAGTAGCATTACCCATTCATCCGCAATAACGCGACGTGTCCAACCGAAGAAGGCCTTAACAATGATCGATCTTCTTCAAGGCTAACGGATAAGCCGCGAAGATCACGGGAACACCGAGATATAACGATCATCTTTCTGTGAACCGGTTGATCCCTCGATCTCATTCGGAGCTTCAATTTTTCTTCGAGTCCAACGCTCGGTTCCACCGTTCACCGTAACAATCGCCGTCTACCTCGCGAATTCTCCGGGGTTATTCCCGGAGAACCCTGCAGTTCACTGTTCGACGACTAACTTTCCGCTCGCTACCGTATCCGGCAAGTTTTGCCGGGTGTTTTCAAAATATGTTTCACGCAGCACGATTTTACGCGCCCGCGCGTAGATCAATCTCCGTGGGAACATGGGCTGAATACGTTTGTGTGCACACCTCGAAAATACTCGGAGGCAAGTTAGATTGCTACTAGACTTGCTCGTAGTTACTGTAGGCAGTCGACGGCTTCGCTATTTCCGGTGCAAATTAATCCATTGTTGGCTAACCTGATACTGTTTGATCCGTCGCTTCGGGAATTGTGTTCTTATTTTGTCCTGTAAGCCGTAGGCGGATTTCACTTTTCCCATTAATACGTACATTAAATCTACCGTCTAAGGGAGCGTCGTAAAGGTTATGACAGTTTTGTTTTTCAGCTATAGGAAACGTATAGTTGTCGTTTACATTTTCGCTGGAGGAAGTATGATGACAGCGTTAATGGATAAAAAGTTATAGCTAATGTGTGTCTCTTTATTGAGTATTTATTTTGTAGATCACGATTTGACATAAAAAAATATTGTTCACTCCTTCAAGCTTTAGAAAAAAAACGTCATTTCGAAACGCAGGATACGCAAATGGACATCACATGGGTGCACAATTCTTCTTACACGTTTAAACTGCATTAAATTTCTAACAAATTAGATATATTTAAGCAATCAGGATTAAAAAATTTCAGTTGAAAACGAATCAATAAGAAACACAATAAAACTTTTTAGGACATATTTTTAGTCTTTCCTTTTGGCACAGCTATACACTGAACACGACTTGTTGCTTCTAATGCTGATGCAAAGTTCATTTCTAAACAGAAATAAAGTCGACAACCATGACATTGGTGTTTCCAGTGCGTTAATGTAGAGAAAAACACTGTCCCAACCTTTACGACAGTCCCTCACTTAAATCTTCGGTTCTTTTCCCAGATTTTTCTAAAACGATCTGATTAGGTGATTGTTAGATTATCTCGCGTTGTTTGTAACAATATATACCGTCCTTTTCTGGTAGTTTTGCAGGAAGAGGGCGACGGTGATTCGCGGCTGCAAAGGTGGTCGCATTTGCGCGTCAGTAAAATCCGTGGTTCGACAGCTGACAAGCTAGGAAGGGTGGTAACCGGCGATAATTATTTCCTTACAAAGCAAATTGCCTGTCACAGGACCGCGTGTTCGAGCGCGCGCGATCGCATCAGGTATGCTGGGAACACTCCGAGACGCTTTCCTCTTCCACTCTCCCCTTCTCTATCTCTCTCTCTCTCTCTCTCTCTCTCTCTCACATACACATTCTCTTTCTCCTCGCACACACCTGTCCCCGTGTCTACGTTCGCAACGGGCTAATACCAATTTGTGACACGTAATCCTTGCCGCTGTGCGTAAGCACGCGATGGAAAACCGACCGAGTCGTGCTTGTCTCCTGCACTAGCACCCTGACGTGCCTTGAGCATCGTGTCTGCAGTTTACGGATGCGTCAAACCAACCCTTTAATCTTCAACAGACGGCGCGAGATCACGACGAACTTGAACTAACGGACTGCTGCGTGTCCCAGTTTCTACTAGGTTAGTGCAAACGTTCGATTTTAAAATGAAAATTTTACTAAGCGTTTCGATCAAGAATCACTAGTACAGCCTGCAGATTTACTCCAACCAATTTCAGTCACGAAGCTGATCTTTAAACTGGAAAATTCGTTCGATCTGTTATAACTTTATGTTATTGTTTGTCATTCTAATATCAATGTTAACTATATGCCTTTTTACAAATTACATGTCTAATACGTTATAACCAATTGCAAACCATATGGTCGCTAATGGCCTCGCTGTTAATGCCACCACATTGTTGAACACCGTTCGATATTTTAACCAATGTCAATATTCTACACTATGACGGTTAAATAAAATTTATCTCAACGTCCATCAATGTGATTATCGTGCATGCTTTTCATGCGAGTGAAGAAATAAACACATCGATGATTATGCGATGTTCAATCAAAATGTGAGTGGATGCCATGTGATGGAAAATACTGGAAAAGTGAGACAACAGTTTCGTAAATAAGCATGATGAACGATCAATAAATTGTTCTATTTCTACCGTAATGGTATGAAGAAATTTGTAGTTCGTTGGCAGAGTATGTTGGTTACAGTGGCGCTTGGTAAAAAGATTTATTTTGGAAAATCTGTCAACGACAAACAGGTCAAAAGCAAAATATCCAATTCAATATTATTTAAGTATTCAATAATACTACATTAGTTACCTTGTTTAAAAATATAATAGGAGTAAGTGGTATGCCGAGTATTTCTTATGTTATGAAGATTAATCATGATGTTTGCACCGGACGGTCGAGTTACAGCTGCGACGATCAAAACAAGGGAAAATTTCGGCATCGGATAAATGCGATACGCGGAACAATGCAAGGACTGGGTGTCGGTTGCCGTTGCTGTTTTCGAGACACGAATTTCGCTCTTTTGTATCTAGCGCGAACAACCGGGTTGCGGATAGTTTTGGGCAAATAGAGCGCCGCTTGCGAAGGTACAGAAGTTGCTAATCCGTGGAAGTGAGACGTTCCTGCCAGCCCTCTATCCTTATCATTATTTGTCTTTATGAAGCCGACAAACACTGTTGTTACAGTTAAACGATTATCGCTGGACGTTTTGTAAATCCGCTGTTTCCGATCTCGGTGCGCGAAAGAACATTTCATTCGATATACCCGGACCTTCTATCGCGAATACGCGTTTGTGTGTCGTCCACACTGATGTCTTGTATGCACACTGTCAAAATATCTCCAATTTCACCATTGACACTCCTTGTTATACGGATCATATTATTTTCAAAAATTTCAATTCAACATACTCGTTGGAAATGTCTTCGTGTACTAAATGTATACGATCGAATGTTGTTGCCAGCTAGTGGTGATACCCTCATTGAATAATTACTACTTTGTGGCTATTCTGTAGCCGCGCTTTGATTGAAGAACATTTTCGTAAAGGAAAAAGTTACTTGAAATGACTTGGAGAATCACTCCTCTCAAGTAAGTACATTTTTGAGACACCCTATACAATGTCAAATTATTGTAAATAGGTTTCTCTTTCTCTCTCTATCTTAGTAAAAGTGTAGGTTAAGTTAATATGTAAGATAGTAATAAGGATAGATTAACAGTGGCTGAAGGGGAAACAATGATTAAGGATTAAGTTTGTAAAAGATTGTAAATCTAAGGGGTGCCAATAAAGTTATACAAAAATAAAACTACAATGTTAAATTCTGTTCTAATCTCACCACCAAGGATAGTCTTCTTTCCACGGGGACCACGAACTTCGAACAATGTCGATACAGCATGCGCATCCGTGCAAATATCGGAATACTTTCGCAAGTATCTGTTTGGTTGTCGGTGACGCGTCTATTACGACGTTGCCCCGGAGCGTCGAGTCGTCGTCGTCGAAGGTGTAAGTTAGGGTGTAAGTTACCGGGGGAAAATCCAGTTTCGCAACAAGCCCTCTTTGCCACCGGTAATCTTGCTCGGCAAACAATAACAGACCGGCGCCGGTGGTGGTTCGGAGGCGGCGCGATGACGCAGCTCGCGTTCACGTCGAACCCTCGTTTATTCAACGCCACGTCTGCGATCACGAGGGTTGTGTTTATCGCGAAATCCACGTGTCTGAAGGACCTTTCAAAATTTCGCGGGTTGCCTAGGGTCGGTGCTCGCAAAGTGGTGTTCCATCGCGCAATCCAGCGCGGTCGTGTAACATTCGCTATAAACCTGCTTTCTAAATTTCGTCGCGATCACATTGCAGTCGCTTTCGTTCATCTTGCATTCACGTCCGTCTTAAATCCCGCGCGATCAAGTTGCACTCGCTGCAAACCTACCTTCCGTATGTCGTCGCATGTCCAAGAGTGTTTTGCAGCCATAGCAATCTCGGTTCGGGAGATATTGGCTCCCAGACCGCCAGAATGCGTGTCGGATCATTGAATCCCGCCGTGGTCATCGGAAACGCGTTTACCGTCGTTTACCGGTGTTTGCTCGCGTTTCCCCGCCCCCAGTCGATTTCTTGGACCTTTTTAACCGTCTGTCTTCCTCGGTTACCTTTCCCCGTCCCAGCCAGGCGATACGCAAGTGAAATTGCCTGAGAGAAGCTTCGCCTCGCCTCGCTTCGCTTCGCTTCGCTTCGTCTCGCCTTGCCATTTATTTGCAAGTCTAATGGCCACCGGATTGCGCGAGCCATTTCTCAGGTGGAACCGTCTATATCGGGCATTTTTCAGGGCTTGATTTTTCGTTTGGACGTGTCTGTCCATCATTCACGCTCAAATGAAAGAATCGCGTGATTCGCGATCACAGGAACGCCCACCGATTTAGGTCTACCGGGAACATGTACACCGGTTGTCGCTGGGTTCTTAGCGTTTCCGATTAACTGTTTGCACTCGGTGACTTTCCTAGCATCACCTGTATTAGTTACTTGAATATTTATTGATGTGTCGTTGGCGGATGTAGTTATCCTTTGTTAAATGGGATTTCGCAGAAAATGTTGACGTTGACTGGCCACCGTAATTGCCTGCATTCTTTGTTACACTTGAATTCATTGTTTGAATCGTTTCCCTTGGATTATATAAGCAGACTGTGCATTTTATGTGTTCATGACAAAAATTAGTTGCAATTTGCTGTAATAGAAATATTAAGAGAATCGAGGAGTATTGATATATTATGTTTGCCCTACTTAAATTATTAACTCTTTGCACTCGGAGCTATTTTAACTCGAAAATCAAACGTTTCTTCTGACCTAGAATATTTCCATTCTCTATGATTTAAAAAAAATTGATAGATATGAAAATGATGTAATACCTCATACAATACGTAAATGTTTAGTAATTGGTTAGATACCGACATATCTGATAATGTAAACAATATTTTTAATAATAGTACAGCAATCTTTAGTGACGCCTCAGAGGCGTTGTATTTATTAATTTTATTTACAGTTTATTTTAACGTGGTCGCATTAACAGCGATATTAGACATGTAATTTGTAAAAAAGAATATCGTTGATGTTAGAATGAGAGACAATAACAAAGTAACTCGTAAGTATTTGTTTGGAGTAACGAGTTCCAGAATATTCTGCGGATTGATCGTTGCATTAGGAACTGGTTATCAGTGACCCACTAATTTTTCACTTAAAGCGACAACCCTAGCACGGGTCATTGACCACAACGACTGCGCTAATCTCGATTACAAGCCAATAAGGTTCGCACACTCGAGTAACTTCACAGGGTAAAGAACTCGCAGGAAGTCGAGTTTGAAGCGTAATGTTTCACTTAGAGATTCGTGTCTGACATCAGTAATTTGCTCACGATTTCAAACTATGGTGACCATTTTCAAGAAAATCTCTATCGACTGGATACCGAAAATGGGAAAATACTTAAAACGCGAAATTCGACATCTTTCGATCGCTCTCGGTTAAAACAGAAATTATCCAAAGAGTCGAGAGCACGAATCATGTTGAGTGTCGAACGCTCTACAACTCAGCCAGGCGGGACTCGTAGAATTTCTCTCGCGTCTCTCGTCGCTATAAAATCTAAGCAGTTTTTTCAGCGTCTCCACGATTTCCCAGCAAAATTTTCTTCTGCCGCCTCCACCGACACGTTCACATCCTTGAAGTTCAGGTTTTTCCGAATACTTGTCTTCGGCATTCATTCATTGAAATATCACAGAATCTCGAAATATTTCGGAAATTATGTGACTCATATCATGAACATTTTCCACATTAAAACAGTAGATTATTTTGTGACGACCAAGTTTTTTGAATGAGATTTATACAGGTATTAAAATTAATGTTGCATAATGCGTTCACGACCAGCATTTATTTCAGTAACAGCCTCCATAGTGACAATATTGTATTAAATATAATAAACACTGGTGTAAAATTTTAAAAAGAGATACTGCCACATGAAAAGTATAAATTAACTAAACGTGTTATAGTTTCAACACTAAACCTACCACCACCGGTCAAAAAAAAAACTTCCAGATATTTTATTTTACAATTGAAAAATGATTTCATAAGAACTGATTGTCTAAATTGTTATTATTATAAGGAATCATGCTGAAGATTAATTTGATTTTCTTTGCGTGATATACAAAATTGTGACCGTCGCACATGTCTATTGGTAACGACCGTGTTAAGGCCTACAAAATGAATGTTGGACGGACACGAAGAAAATGAAATGGAACGTGGAATCTTTCAGTAGATTCGCAGCTCCTAACCGTTGTAGAAAATGCACGGTGAAGGAGACGCGGGTGTATCCGATCGGCTCCGAAATTCAGAAACCTCTGATCGCGAGCGAAAGAGAGAGAGAGAGAGAGAGAGAGAGAGAGAGAGAGAGAGAGAGAGAGAGAGAGAGAGAGAGAGAGAGAGAGAGAGAGAGAGGAGAGGAGAAGAGAAGAGACAGGAGTCGGTAGGACCAGCGTGCCGCGCGAGGGGTGGAAAAAGAGCATTTTCGAAGGAGGCAGGCATCAAACAACCCCTACTGCCGGAATCGCAGGGTATTGCGCTCGCGCAAGGTCGGCGCGCGTGTCCGTGTTCCTCGTATAGTATATCCGACGACGCGGGTAGAGCAGTAGCACCGGCACCACCATCAGCACCAGCCAGCATTCAGCAGCAGCAGCAGCATCGTCGTCGTGGCTAAAAGGGGCTTCGGGATGTCGTACCGCGAGCGTTAGTCCGTCGCGGTGTGTCGTCGTGTTACAACCGTATCCTCCGTGTCGCGTTACGTCGCCAAGCAGGTGCCAGGTGCCAGGTGCCAGGTGCTTTTAATTCGTCATCAAGTTCATCCGATTCGCCAGGCCCGACTTCGTGATCTACGTCTCCATATCGATCACAGAAATCACCTCGCTTACAAATCTCGCAGCCTCTGATCGCCGATTTGTTTCCTCTCGATCCATAGGCCGAGGATTATTTCAATCGCATCGATCTCATCGAAATCGTTCGAGGAGTTTTGCATCGATCCGCTGGCTCCGCGATCCGACGCGACATCACGGATATCTGTCCTCCGCGTGCTAACGAGCTTGTTCCGCGAGATCGTTCGATGTTATCGATGCGGAATTCCCGTCGATATAAGGTGTCCGTTTTTATTTGCCGACGGAGAGGAGGCCGCCCATCGACGAGGGGTGCCGGCGAACGTGCCGAAGTGGCATTCTTGTAATTGGAACGGGAAACGCGCGCGTACACCGGCGTGATCTTGAAAAATCGACCGGGCCCGGTTTAATGAAATTTTTTTCCCCAGCCCTCTGTCTCTCCCTTGTTCTTCGGTCAAATTACGTTGCTCGGTATCGGGCCGATTCCCATAACAATCGCGCGGCGCGATCTCGACGAAACACCGGAAACGGAAAAATAATCCTTTTGACGGGGATTTGCACGCGACCCGGGCTGCGCGGTCTGCGAATCGTCCCTGGACGATTTACGGCGATCGTTGCACCCGTTCCAGAATCATAATATTTTGGGTATATATCGTGCCACCGGTGATCAGAGGCTCGAAACTCCCGAGCGATCGCGTCCGCGTTCACGGATCGCGTTCCCGGCTCGTCGTTGCGTGTGCCGCAAGCGCGATTTTGCCAATAAATAACCGGCTACATTTATCGAAGTCCGTTGCACGCGGTTTACGCTGATCGCTCGCTGTACCCGCAGCTCGGCTATCGTTATCGATTAATCAAAACACGTTCGGACGTACGGGACCGATGTGAGAAAGTAGCGTGTTTCGAGTTCGGTGCACAGTGAACGAAAGCGAACTGGACGCGACAGACACGATCTTGAGAGTGATATCGGGGGACTGAGGAAGGATCGGTGTCGATCGCCTTCAGAGATCTAGAAGCTAGTGTGTGGACACTCGCGAGTGAATCTCGCCCCGAGGATAGTGCAGTGGGTTCAGTGTTTGATGAACAGAGGTGGTCCCTGTGCATAGGTAACGCCGAAGAGCCGTCCGGGCTGCGATCGAAGGACTCCACGGATCCTCGACGATATGTCCCCGGAAATCCGCGGACTCCCGTGAAAAAGTACGTATTATCCGGCCTGCCATCCCAGTGTGAAGCGGAACGAAGCAGAGCGGAGCGGTGTGCGGGACGACGCTACATCGGGGGGCTAACGTATCGGGGATTTGGAGCTTTGTCGCGCGGCTCGAGAGTTATGGACGATTTGTAGCCGCGCTCTTTTTAAAAGACTTATTACGCAGCTTCCTCGATAAGCGTTATAAATCAAAATTTCCAATTGGTCGGACCCCGGCTCGCTTGAAATTTCCTGGCCGCCCGCCCCCACTGATTTATGGAAATCTCTGTATTTAGGTGGTGCCCGCCCACCCACGCGTCCCGTTATCGTTAACGAAATGCCTCGAATTTTTACCGTCCACTCGAACAACCGTGACTACTTTCCTTTGCCATTCTCCTCTTCCTTTCTACGTGTGAATATATACGTCTCCGATCATAAGTCACTTGCTAAAAATTGCCGATATTTAAACTGTTGTACTTTCGTAAACGAAAATCGCACGACGATCCACCTGGTTTAATTTTAAATCGTGGAACTTCTACTTTCAGCTTCTTTTTTAAAATAACCCCTTGAAAGTCGCTTTACAATTCGTTTTACATGTCCTATGAATTTTTGAAGATATATGTCATGTCTGAGACACGTTACTTAATAAAATTGTTAAGTCGTTAATGGTTATAATTTATACCGTTAACGATGCCATATGAATAGATATTGCCAGTGTCTTCATGAAATATTAAAATATTATTAAACAGAGCATCACTGAATTACAGTAAAATTAAGCTGTCGCATGCAAAATGCAATAGATCTTCTAAAAAAATGTGCCTTCACTTTTAAGAGTTCATTTTGAAGGAGAAGGTACGAGGTATTCGGGTACGAAAAAATTCTCTCATTTTTGTCGCAACGTTTGAATTTGCTGGATCAACGAAGCTCAGAAGAGATTCTCAAAGTAGAAGTTTCATGATTTGAAGTGAGCCTGGGTGGGTTGTACGAAATTATAACAATTGAAATATTAATAATTTTTTTATCAAAAATATTCAAGTGCCTGATCGAGGTAAGAAGAACTCTGCATGAAACAATAAGTCGAAAAAGAGAATGTTGTTTTGTTGAGGTTTTCGTTCTCGAAAAAATAGAGTTTGAAAATTCAGCGGATATGTGCCATTAGATAGGGGCTGGCTGGCGCGTCTGGCTATGAGAGACCGGTTCTACTTGCTGCAGATACTACGGCACGCTAACCCGACAGACCTTCAACCTTGATTTTCTCCAAAACGAAGAACTCGCACGAAAAAACATTAGTCTTGCTTTCCGACTTATTTTTTCACGTAGATTCAACCCCTCGCCACCTACAACCGGATGGGTGACACCCCGTATATATATTCGACCACGACACTCGATTCACGGCGTTTTAATGGGATACGTAATGGATTCGCGGTATTTGTCCGTGTTTCGCTCGATCCGAAACTCCAGCTCCGAGTGTTCTCTTTGAGCTGGAGCGGACGCAAACATCAGCAACTCCTCTATCCGTTGCTACCACCTTTCTCTCTCTTTCTCTGTGTGTGTGTCCGCTCTTTCTCTCTTTCGATGACTTCAAACGGTTTCTCGAGGGTGCTCGAGCCGAAGTGCTCTTGCAGTTACAAAGATATACGTTGCCGATCGGAAAGTGTACGATGTACCCCATCCCGCTCCGCCCCACCCTCCCGGCTATACCCCGTTCCGCCGGTTAAAGAACGCTCAAGCCTGCTGATGCACACTTTTGCGGTACAAAGAATGATTATATTCCCGACGGGGGTGGCAAGTGCCCGCTTCCCCCTGCTTCGAGATGCGTCGGGGCCGGTGTGCAATCATCGAGAAACGTTTGATGCCCAGGCCCACGCCGTAACGCGGACTTCCGGCGGAACCGCGGAGAACGCGGGAAATGTGATCGATGCGGGACTGGTAGGGAAAATTCAATGAAATTTCCCTTTGCGAAAAATCTACCCACGATGGATGCTTCCCCGTTCGGTTTCGGAATATTAATAAACGAGTCGTGCTAGATCGAGAGAGAGAGAGAGAGAGAGGAGGGGGAGGGGAGAAAAAAGAGAGCGAGGCTTCTATCGCCTTAGCGGGTGTGATAGAAAGTTTTCTTGATCGGAGAAAAATCATTTGCAAACGGACTTCTTCGATTTACCTCCGTCAGCCTGTTGAGGGGTGCACAAAGCTCGAGGTAAGCACAACTTTCCTCGTTAAGGAACGTTGATCTGAATAAGCCCATTCTTCGGTTGTCCATCGAATCCCAAAGAAACGCTCCGCGAACAGTTTCATCCTCCCCCCTCGCTTTTTTCTCTTCCCTTATCCGTTTCTTTTCCATCCTTCATTTTTTTTCTCTCACTCGATGGCGACGCTGAACGCGCTGTTGCTTTCACGGCGTCGGTAGTTACCAACTTTTAATATTAGATAAATAATCCGCTACGCGATTGTCTCGGCTATTATCGAACTTGTCGCGATAGTTTACGGCCCCTGGCCGGCGCTTAAAAGTTAAACAAACCGCCGCCCTCGAACTTTAAAGATCAATTTTTTTCGCCTCCGCGCACACCCCCGCGCGCTCGCGCCCCGTCTCGACGAACTCGCCAGCGCTATTGAGAGCCACGTTATCCCGACGGTTTCTTTCTGAAAAGTTGAAAAACTGTGCGCGGCTAATGATGCACGAGCGATCCCAGACGATCGCGATTACTTCCGACGATTTCTCGAAGGCGGGTTGTCTTCGTTGATCTCGAGTCTGTGGAAACATCGGTGCGAACACCGTTACATTATTTTAAGAGGTCCACCAGACGACTTTCTTCCAGTATTATTCATCGCCAGATTTCAATATGTGATATTTCAAGTGTTCACTTTATTTCTTGTCCAAGTAAATGGCTGCGATGTGCATTCGCGAGAAGTTGCGATTTATTAAGATAGATGTAATTCCTCATTCGATTAAGCCCTCGTATTCTCTCATCCACGGAGTCTTTTCTGTTATTGTGCAATGGTTATTGAAAATCGAACGTATTTGCAAACTCGCTGTATTTATCTGTTTTTATCCAGTGCTTCGTTGTATTCTACTTCTATTGGCAATGGTTACTGAAAGATGAATGCGTCTATGACGCAAAAATGCATAGTGTCTGCTCGTTGTTGGTCGTTACTGGTCAGCGGAATTAATGCATTCGTGACAACGAATGAGCACGTGTGATAGGAAATTGTGAAAACACCGGAGAAATTATCGAACGTTGTTACCGTTAGTTTCGACTTAGCGGAATTATTAAATGGAAAACCAATTTTTATTTAATCGAGGGTTAACGTATAAGCAAGTCTCGTCGTTTATTCGAATTCCATCGGAACCACATTTAACCGGGAATTGCGAAGGAAAGCGTTCGCGTAATTTCAATAAGCACGCAAAAATAGAAGATCCGGGACCGGTTCCGGTGTTGATAACGGTTTTGGTTCAGCGGCGTGGGGTCCTAATGGCGACACTTTTCTTACAAGAGACCGTTGCACGCGCTTAAAACGGCGCATTAACCGGATGCAGCGTGCAATGTACCGCGTGTTCGGCAATTATCCAAGATGCAAAACGACATTGTGGACCCTCTCCATGCTGCTTTTCGACCTGGTCGCATCCGGAATGTAATTACGAGCGTTTTGTCGCAGTCGGTCGGACACTGGCTCGCACTAATAGCCACAAAATTCGTAAATTAAGAAGAATGTATCAAGAATGAGATATTCGACAAATTTATAAATAGGAGTCGTGGTCCACTCGATTTCGCACGCCTCACGGCTTACAATAGTTTGTACGTCTAGCAATTTCACTTCGAAAACCCGTTACTTCTTGAATTTTTCACAAAATATCCCTTTTCACAGGACGTAAACCACTGATTAGTATCGTATCGCGTGATTGGGACGTGTTGGGAAGACGTTGTAAAATGTAGGGAGTCGTTTGGAGAATTTGGGAGACGTTAAAAGACATTGGAAGACGTAGAAAACTTTAAACTGTAACCGTAGTCTAGGTCGTATAAATCGTTAAGCACGTTTTCCTTCAAGATCCACAGCGATCCACAGCGTTCGTCGACAACTAGAGAGATAGATCTACCACTCGAATTTTCTGAATCGCGTTAACGCATCGTAGCTGTTGAGAATATCTTTCACCGGATTCTCGGATCAGGTTCTAGATATCGGATCTTCCCAGTTTTCGGGAATCGCGTTTCGTGTCTTCCGGTGATCCGGTTAGAAACGATCGTAGTCCTATGAAAAAGTTGGATCGTTCCGGAGGATCGTGGCACGAAAGCAGAGATCGTTGGGCATTCCAGGCCGCGTCCAGTTACGGGAGCTTTTCAAGCGAATTAACGAGACTGATACGTTTAACGTGGAAAGGCTCGCAGCCGGAATTTCGTTCGGGGATTTATTTTCCCCCATCCGGCCGTGTGTTTCGTACAATCTCTGACCGGGCCGACGGCGCGGCGCGCGGCGTCGTTCAAAAGAACGAGTGGAGTTTCCTCGCGCTTCGTACTTTCAATCGACTCGATATCGTCCTTCAGCCCTCTTTTTCCGTCTTTCCAGTTTCCTGCGTCTCGTCGGCGATAGCGGAACAGTAGCAATACCAAGAGCCAGGTTTTCCGTGTCATTCTGCCCGACCCGAATAGGAAAATTGTTGGACAGAGTCGTAGAATGATACGGACGTTCTTTTGCCGGCGAAACGTCAAGCGATTCGAATAATCGTGAGCGGTCGGAATCGTTTTGTTCCCGTGAAAAAGGCTGTCGGCGGCCATTGTGAAGTCACGAGACTCGATTCATTGATCCCCGGAGTTTTTAAACAGTCGCAGAAGCGATTGATAGAGAACCGTTTGAATCGTTCCGGGATGAGAGATGAAAGGAAAAGTGAGAGCACACGGTTGCATAATTTTCTCAGTTTCCTTCCGAAACCGCTCGACATCGACGAATCGTTTCGAAGCGGTTGACCACGAGTCGATAATGCCATAAATCAAACCGGAATTAACGGGTGCAGATTTTTACTCGGCTCGCTGGACGTTTCCTTTTCCGATTGGAATCGCTGATTTCAGTGGCCTCCGGGATAAAAAGCGACGCGATGAGCGATATTTCATGGTGCCGTGGCGGATCGTTGAACCGATCATCTTTGACGGAACATTTCCAAAGGTTTAAATAAATTATTCTAATGCGTTACACACCTCGCGAAATGTATAATAGAATAGACGGGTAGTATTTGAAAACCAGCGTCTTGCTTGAATCATCATTTTCATCACGCGCGCCATAAGCGATTCCGCACCGTATTTTTCACTGTTACTAAAGGTAGCAATGGTGGTAATAAAGGTGGTACGCAATATCTTCCGCAATAACTTCTGCAATAACTTGCACAATATCGCGCGTATACTATTACCTACTGAGTAGGACACACTAAACTCTGCAGTCGATAACCACCGAAATCTAACAAAAACTATAGTATTTTCTAATGCAAGATCATTGAGAGTCTGTCTCTGTTAATATTCACTTGAAAAACTGATGAATTTTCCAGCGTTTACGCGATTCCGTCACTCAACACCGAACTTATCGGCCGAAAGAGGACTCTTTCCCGAGACCGGACTTATGGCACACTGTAAATTTAATACATACAAGAAAATAGACATCTGGCAATGTCTAGAATGGTCGCCGGAAGACCCTAATTGACTGAATCTTGGAGGAAGATTCCTAGTCACGAACACACCATAAATATTGTTCGAAAGAAACCACGTGTCCTGTTCCTATGCGACGGAACAGCGAAAGACGGTGGGTGGGTTGTACGAAGTTATAATAAAGAAGGTGGGTTGTACGAAGTTATAACAATTGAAATATTAATAATTTTTTCTATCGAATATTCAAGTGTCTGATCGAGGCAAAGAGAACTCCGGACGGAACAGCGAAAGATAGATAAAATTGTTTAAATTAATTATAAAAATGATAAAAACTGTTTGAATTAATTGCAGAAGATTATTTCTCTCTTTGACGTTAAAAATCGATTCATGCTCTGAAACTCTGTTAATCTTTCTACTGTATTAAATAACACCCTCCGATATTTGTCATAAATTCATCCGCAGTCTAGTGTGAACGCACATCCCGGCCTTCCTCGCTATAGGCTCACGGTGTCAGGAATCCGCGGGTCGAGCATCGTCGGGAAAGCAATCCGTGCAAATGTACGGGGCTTGTAAAAATAAAAGGACGCGGTGCTCGGGCGACAGGACGTGGGTAGAACAGAACGGGGCGGGTATTCGTCACTGGCGCGCAGATTAAACAATTATTTTCGACGATGCTCTGAGCACGGCGAGTTATTTCGTTGTCTCTGTCGCTCCGCGGACCGGCCCGCGGGAGTCTCTCTCTTGTTACAGCACTAGGCGGCTACCAGGGGAAAAACAAAGCGTCCGGGGAAATGGTTTACGACTTTCCGTGGACGCGGCGCGCAAGTGGCCGTAGCTTTCCCCGGGAATTTCGGCGCGTGCACCACCGGAAACAGGAAGAGAGGACGCGAACCGGTTCGAGCTGGTCCTAGGTCCGGGTCCGGGCCAGACCGACGACCGATTTCCGGGAGCCGCCTGACGTTTAATGAACGCTGGCAGACGTTTTGATTTACAGGACAGTTTGATTTCCGAGCGGCGCACAATAACCGCCAATTTGTAAATCGCCTCGTAAATCTGGACGAGCGGCAGCCTCACGCGACGCGACGCATCCATGTCCACTTCTCTCTCTCTCTCTCTCTCTCTGTCTCTCTATCTCTATCTTCGTCCTGCGTCGACCGTTTGTCCGATTGGATTAAACGATCGGCGCCGTTACGTGTATTACCGGTAAACAGACCCGTAAAAAACGATATAGGTACAGCGCACTCGAAATTGTCTTATCTAGTCGAAACTCAGGAAACATTTCCTCGAGCATTTTTAACCCGTTCTCCCACTTTATGCAACCACGGTTCCGGTGCGACATCGAGACCGTCGATTAGATGCAAATTCTCGCGGGAAGTTTGCAGATACAACGGTGCTCGCTTTATTTTGTACAGTTTGCCAGGACCAATCAGTTCCACGTAATTGTCACACCTCTTTCACGTAGCGAGCGATCAAGTGCATCGAATCAAAACGACCGTTTTAATTGGTGCGAAAGTAGCGATTATCTATTTGCGCCGATATCACTCGAACGAGGTGAAAGATTGCGCTTCGAACTGCAGGATAAGTTTTTATCTCGAGCAGCTTTCGCTTCTTGGGATCTCGGTCGTCGTTTTCTTTTCCGGCGGAAGGGTGGGTGTATCTTTTTCTCTCGAAGAGGGAGCGTCTTGTTGCGCGATGCTAACTGGATTTTCTGATCCACGCGTTACGCCGCGTCACGATAAATCGATGTGAAACGGGCGGCAATCGGAGGCTCGTTTAAACTCGTTAACCGGGAGCCGGCTCGGTGGCGGAAAGTTTGCGAGCGTTTATTAATTGGCAATCCGTGACGGGGGGTAGAGGAGAGGAGGGGTGGGGGCATTTGCTGGCCGGGGGTAGCATCCCCGAGGGCCACGTGTAACTTCTCGTTTTACACTTACGATCCAGCAGGGCCACGGTGTGGGAAGAAGTTTACGCGGAAAAAAGGAGAAGAAGAGGAGGAGGAGGATGAGAAGGAGCAAGAAGAAGAAGAAGAGAGTGAGCCGGGGGGAGGATGGAGGGGGTGCAGAGGGGGCTAACGATAGCGTCAGCGAACGGGCGTGTCATGTCGTTAACCGAGTTTACTAATTATGGGTCGAGCACGATAGCTGCAGAGCCCCGGCCCGCGGTAATTTCGAAGCCGTGGATGTGTAAAAGCGCGATGTAATAACAGGAGCCGCTTCACCGAAGTGCCGGCCTCGCGATATTACTCGAAAAATCTCCGTTAATTAACTCGTAAAACTTGTAATAACGCAATGAATCAAGTTACACGGTCGCTGTCGCGCCGCGAGCCTCCGTTTTAACCCTCGAACATTCGCCCGCTCCCTCGTCCTTTTCCTCAGGTGGAAAAATTGGGGGCGGGGAGGAGGAAGGGACGAAAAAGTTCTCCCGGTCGCCGTGACAACGTTGACCCGCGGACCGTGAAATTTTTTAAATCAACTTTAATCTCCACGCGCGAGCGCCGATTAAAACTTCCGCGGGATATTAAGCCGCGGAATTATTCGGCCGTAACTTCGCTCGCGGCCGGAAGATCGCGTTACCGGACGTGTCGAACGGAATTCGAGAGTTTCGAGCTCGTTGCCCGCCGCTGAAACTTCTTGCACCGTGCCGTTATTATTATCATTAGGATTGCTGTTCCGTTGTGTACCACGCTATGTTAGAAGCTGAACGGCGCTACACGGTTTTTGCGTTAGACTCGAGTCGTTAATTAGCATCGTTAGGGACGTCTTCGTAATATTCGTTGCTCGTTCCATTATCCCTTTCTTGTTTTCAATAAACAGAAGAATATCTTCTAACATATTATTCTGTCTAACTTAAACTGTGTACGTTTAACTATTTAAAATTACTCGCATAGAGTACTTGCAATCTCAAAATATTAAAGTTAGTGTTTCAAGCATAAACAAAGGTGCCGTTTTTACAGGCAAACATTTATATTGCATTGAGATAGTTATTTTATTGCATAAAAATGTATTTGAATTGCAGTCATATAAAGTCCCATGTAAACAATCATGCCAAGTTTTAATTGAAACTGGTGTAAACACATTACAAAAATTGCTCACAAACTGCTGAACGATTTTTTCGGGTTACCTCATTGAACAAACACGAGGAACAGTTGTAAAAATATTTTTCTCGGCAATTTAAACCAGCATGAAAGTCTTTTGCCGCTGGAATAATTAAATTATTTGCACCTTCATGAGTGGAATACATGGAGAACATTTTCGACGGTATGACGACATTTACGACACTATGACGATACTTGTTCTCAAAGGGTTAACTAACATTGTATTTTATCGCATTACGCGATGCTTACAAACGTCAAACTTGGCGCCTCGTAGTTCCAAAACTACGGAGGAGCATGTAAGTAGACACAGACAATTTTGTAATTGGCTCAACAAAGTTCACCGAAGCTTAACAATTCAGGCGGACCCTCCACAAATTTAGAGATCGATCCAATACGATCGCGGAAGGAGTGAAACAATTGCGGATCCCTCATCGATCGCGATTAGTAGAATCAGACGGACCGTCATAACGGTATGCCAATATACAGGGTGTTTGACTAAAGGTGAGAAAAAATTTAAGGAGTGGTTCTCCATGACAATATAAGATTAAAATTAACAATTAAAAAATTACGATTTTTGCATAGTTTTTTAGTTACTTACAATTAAGGATCCGTCTAACCGTATACGTTACACGAGTACATTTGTATGTATGTAATGTGTACACTTCTGGTTGTATTGCCGCATTTCAGAGAAATTTAAAAATGTTAACTAAAAACGACGCAGAAATCGTTATTTTTTGATTATTCATTTGGTCTTATATTGTCATGGAGAATCGCTAGTCGAATACCCTGTATAACTCGTGTAACTTTCGTTATTTAGACTTGAAAAAAATCACACGTGTACTTTAAATACCAATAAATACGTGTGAAATATCCCAATTGGACAGTTTTAATAGTTTTTCCGAAAAAAATTTGCGCTGAACAAGTTCCTTTTGCTTGAAAAACCGGGATTCAATTTTCGAGGTTTTCCCGCTAATTAGTTGTATTTATATTGAAATATCTTATTCGGTGTTTATTAGCGGTAGTGACGGAGCGGATGGTAATTAAGCATGACGCGGGGGCGGATAAGAGCGTGTTTGATACTCGACGCTGCCAATTTGCTTGGCGCGAGAGAGCTCCGGTATCTGAGCTGGGATTAATCCGAGAGAGAAGGTTGATGTGGATCACGCGTCCACTCTTGTCTCTCTGCAGCTCTTTTCAATTTCCGGGAGCCGGTATCGGGATCGGCGTCTTCGCGATCGGTGCATTCGCATTTTTCTCGAGCGGAGTATTCATCGAGGGTATCCGGAATTACGGCGGGCTGCGGTTCCGCGAATAAGGTATTCGGTATATCTTCTCAAGTGGCCGTATCCCCGCGTTACAGGCCAATAAACCTGATTAACATTGGGCGTTCGTTAATTACGGGCCCCCTCTATTACCTCGACTTAGCCGTGCGTTAATGATTTCACGGTCCCGCGGGCTTTCCCAGCGTATCGACGAATCAACGATACGTTGCCGCATCCCAATATGCATTCGACTGTTGCGACCTACGCCGGATGCACGCGTATTTACATATTCCTGTCGTGCCCGGTGGTGTGGCGCAACCGACTCACCTGTTAATTGCTAGACACGACCTTTTCATCCGCTGCACGCTCTGTGATTATTTATGACTCTTCTTCGACTCTTTCCGTTCCTTGCGGAACTCCGGTAAAAACGGACCGCCACGCAATTATTGGAATTTTATCGTTTCTAGTTTCGAGGTCTCCCGGCTTGGGAATTCTATTTTAACGCACGGTGTGTCGGAACCGCGAAAGCTGGACAGAATTCGTGTCTCCGTTAATTATATTAGATTGTCTAAAAAGGTTAACCTTTTACAACCAAAGCTATTTTATCTTGAAAATTAATCATATCTTAGGACCTAGAATAATTCCATTGTGTATGATTTTATTCATATTCATGAAATTAATAAAATCATACAATGTCTAAATGTGTAGTAATTGATTAGATACCAATATATTTAATAATGTAACCAATGTTGTCAATAATAGTACGACAATTTTTAGTGGTTACTCCGAGTCACTACGTGTGCGCTAAGTGTTAATATTGTTAGAAAATTCCTGCATACAGAAATAACACTACCATCTATTCATTAATGTTTCATTCTTTCTCGAGCTTCCATTTATCTCCTTATAATTCTGAATGTGTACGCTGCTGATGAATTGAAAACGAAACGAACGTATTCCGTAGAATTTTCAAAGTTTGGAAAATAGAAACGCAGAATTTACACTGCCTAGAACGGATGGCACGAAGTAAATTCAGGCAGAGAATACACGGGTGTCAAAAGCGTAAAAATAAAAGTCACTGTTGCGTGTAATCCTATGAAAAATGGTCAGGTAGATCCCTCACAAACATAGCTGCCTTCAGTTCGGCAACGCTTCAGGACTGTAGTTCATCTTCTTTGTAAGTTGCTGGGCAGTTACAAGCTGTATTAATGTACGATCGAATAGATATGATACGAACTGTATTATTATAAATAATCGAGTAGATGAAACAGCCTGGAGGTAATTAGATGAGGGCTAGACTTTTTGCGATGTTCAATTTGTAGTGTGTGCATTCTCAAATCTACAATTTTAAGAATCTATTGACGGTATGTAGGAGACGAACGCTCCTTCGTGTGTATTTCAACGATTACTGCCTTCCCTGGGACTCTCGCGAGAACGATCATTCGTTAAGGTTCAACGATACGATACGAATACGATACGAATATGATACGTTACGGTCACGGTTACGACAAATGGCTTACGAACACGGAGCACGCTCACGGATTACGGATTAGTATTTAACCTTTTGCACTCGGAGCTATTTTAACTCGAAAATCAAACGTGTCTGCCGACCTAGAATATTTCCGTTCTCTGTGATCTTTTAAATTTGGTAGATATGAAGTTGATATAATACCTCATACAAGACGTAAATGTTTAGTAATTAGTTTATCTTACAGAGATCTAGATCTTACAAATATTTTCATAGCAATTCAAAATTGACAATCACAATTTTTCACCACTGTCTGTACGACGTTAGGACCAGTATGCGACTAGGAAAAATTATTTTATACTTTTTAGTCCGTTCTTAAAAACGTGGTATTTTTTTAAAATTTATTTTTATTTACATAATTATTAAATACTAGTACATGAATTTTTAGTGACGCTCAAGAGGCGCCACTCGAGTGCTAATTATAAATATAATTATCTTTAGGCTGTATTGTTATCGTCGTCTTGCTATCTCTCAAATAAAAGGATATATACCATAAAACATTCTACTCCTACAGATATGAATATCGATTTTGACGGAGCTTATAATTTTACAAATCTCTCGATGGTTGCAGATAAGCTTCGAGGACTGAGACCGGAACGGCTAAAAAATGGCGGACAATCTGCGAAGAAGACGCTACCTGACCATCAGCATACTGCACATCATCACCATCATGTGTCAAGGCAAGTTACCGTACGACTGTAAGAATTTGAAAATCGTGAACTCCTCAGGGACGACGTCTACGCCAAGTTGAATATGCCAGAATTGATTAGAGTAGACTATAGCGAAGATAGCTCGAGAAAATATCATGTAACATTCGTAACATAATTTAATGTCTATCACAGAGAAGCAAGCTGGTACTTCATCGTCGTCCCCGAAGGGTTAATTCTCTCCGTGGAGAGATCCGTAATGAATCTTGGTCGGAGATCGCAGCGTTTAGGTTCGGCTGGGTCTCCTTTATGCAGCCACTCACATAAACCGCGGCAGATAAGCGGCACATTGTAATTTACGTTTTAATTCCCCAGGTGAGAACGAGCGGAATCTATTTTCATTTAAGGGCTCGCGTAAAAGAAACGTATTTCGGTGTAATACGCGTACGTCTATCTCGGAGGCGGCGCGCCGCTAATGGAATTCGCGTAATTATAAAGGAAACGTGTAGCAACTACGAATGGCTCGGTAAATAATTACAATTACACCGGGAGCGGGTGGGAGGAAGGACGAAGGCCAGGGTTTATATCAAGTGAATTAGTATTATATTTCGATTAGATTCGGCGAAGAGCTCCGCAATGGAATGCAAGCCGGCTAGAACGTCCGGGCACGCGAACTATTCCGGCCTCTGCCACCGCGAAAGAACAGTTCCCTCTCGGAAACTATTATTCCGTCATCAGAAGAAACAGACCGCCTCGCCGCGACGTACGAATCTTCCTATCAAGTCGTAAAGACAATTGCATACCTTAACGAGACGTTGCGCGTAACAGCCGCTCGGAATTATTGCCGTTTCACCTACCGCGGACGCAGTTTCGCGGGGACTTCCATTATACTTTCTTCACACTGTTGCCATCATTATACCACCCGCTTGTCCATTGCTCCTCGACGCTCCGTGGCACACTTATCTTTTAACATCTACGCTGACCCTAAAACCACCTAGACGTCAAACCATGTCACTCGACTTTTTACAGCCTGATATTCCATGGGCTTAGTTTCTCCTTTCCGATTCAACCGAACACTGGTAATCTTGCACATTGTAATCTGATATTCATTGGTCCTCTCTCGTCCCTTGCGATTTAATTGAACACTCTTTTAATGGTTATCTTATGTTATTCATAATTTTCTCGTCTATAAAAGTTCACTGGGATAGTTTTTAGAAACTATCTATCCATATAGAAAACTGGAATTAAGAAAGGCTTTAAGTCGCCAAAATAGAAATTCCGAGGAAAATTCATATAAAACCTGTAAGATTGTCCTGTAACCAATCTCGTAACTAAACTCAAAACTAGTTATCAATCGTCAAGGAACTTTCAGCTTTATTTCATTGCATTGGCGTTGGAATGCACATTCTTTTTCGCGGAAAAAAACATTTTTTAAAAACGTAGCATTTACAGCTTTTTTAAATTCCAGTCTTCAATTATCGTGCAGTACAATAGCGAAGATTAGTGTACAAAAATTGTGTAGGGGGCATGAAAAAAAGGGTACCAAGACAAAACTTTGATGACGTACGTCTTTTGGAAAACAGAAAACTGATAGTGTTCGACATGGTTGAATGTTCACACATGGTTTTAGATTTTCGAAAAATGTAAATAATAAACATGTAGAATTTAAGTGAAGACCGCAACTAAAGTTTAAATCGTTTCGTAGAGAGGCCATCATCTCGAGACACGAAACGGAAAATTCCGCAATGGTATTCCCCTTTTTATGTAATCCCCTGGTCGGGTTAGGGGAATAATTAATAACAGTAATGCAGAAAATGTCACTGCGAGTTGATTTGCCGCCACGCAAACAAAGTTGCGTGTCGGGTCGGGTAGTTCCATCGGCGGCGAGGAGTTTTTGGCTCGCGGGCGCGCAGTTTCTGGCACGCTCCGGCCATTATCTATCATACAGGTTGACACCCAGATTTCCCGTTAATTGCGAACACGGGGAGCCTCGTGTTTCACCGTGCAAACACACCGTGTGCCGCGGGGGAGGACTGCTCGCGTTTACTCACCGCGAAAAGAACGAATCCGTCTTATCGCGCGTTTCGGTTTTAGCTACTCAACCAGTCGCGCTCGTTAAATGTAAAGCAGCTTAAATGCCTCTCGAAGAACGAGACCCGGAGTGCGCGCGACATCGCCGCTGCTCCCCGACTGTATTTTGCATTTGCCTCTTCGACGAGGAGATCGTGAACTCTTCGTGCCAACCTTTCGAGGGAATCTATTTCGATATCCGTGACCGCGAGACTCCTGGATCGAGGAGAAGTCGCGTTCCGCAGCGAAATCGAGGTCGCTATGTATTTCGGTGATTTCCTCGTTGAAATTTCGACAAGCTTTCAAATTGAATTAAAACCATCTCAATTGTTACCTTCTGATGTAGAAATGGAAGAATGCATGGCCATCCATATTCTATTCTTAAAAATAAACAACTTCGCCAAAGTTCAATACGCGATCGATCGGAGTTGAATCGTCTTTGGTTCGGTGAGTTGTCCTAGCTTCGAGATTGCATCTTGCAGGATGAGTCGGGATCTAGGATGTTTGGATTTTGGGTTCTTTTTCCTCGAAAATTATGGAATGTTAGCGCGTCGTTCCCTTTTTTCTGACCTCGGTCTATCAATAGGAAAGAATAGTAAAAATGGAAGAACGCAATGGTATCATGGGTCTAGTTTCCATTCTTAAATAGACTTTAAAAAAAAATTTTTTTCAATAATGCATTGTCATCCAGTTCTGAGCCATGTATTTAATTTCAAGTCTCTAGCTCATCAGGAAATTAGTTTAAAATCAATTACAAAATTTGCCACCGAACAGACAGACAGACAAACAAACAAGAAAGCGAGCTAATAAAAACGTGGTAAAAACTAACAGCGTCTTAAAGTTCAATTCGCATCGACGACGAGTTGTCCTAGCTTCGAGATTTCATCTTGGAGGGTGAGTCGGGATCTAGGACGTTTGGATCGTGGGTTCTTTTTCCTCGAAAATTGTGGAATGTTAGCGTATCGTTTCCTTTCGGGTAATACCGGGGATTCGAGGCGTTCAACGAGGACCTGTCGATTCCCTTTTTCCGAGCTGAGTCTATGAATAGGAGAGGGGCCCCATCAATCATCCAATTTCTCCAGCTGCCGCCCCTTAACACCAGAGCCGACTTATCGCGCAGCGTTTCTAAGGGCCATGGAAATCCCGGGGCGAATAAACATCAGGCACAGCAGGCCACCACCGACATCGTAACCGACGGTTTACCGGCAGGGATCGGTGTGTATAAGTAGACCGATGAAGAACCGCGGGTTATCAGTGGCCGCTGATAAAACATATTGTGTTAGCGGCGGTGGGCGTTAATCAATTTTCCATTCAACGCGCAATATCTCCACCATGGTATCGAGACCCGGCTCTTCGCTCAATGGGGAGAAGCCGATGCAAGGAGGTCTTAAGATCGCTGGAGACGGTCGTAATTATCGCCAAATAAGAAACCACCTCCCCTATCATCCTGTGAACAAAATATATTTACCTCGGCGCACACCCCCAGCCACCGCTGGTCCCCGTTCTATCACAAGTTTTAACGAATGGCTTGCAGCTCTCTGTTAATAGATTATGTCAGCCACAATATCAAATAGAGCGGGCATGATAACGAGCAGAATGCGACTGATTCAAAGTAGATAATTATAATTATCTAAAAATATAAATAATTATAATAATCTACTTTGAATCAGTCGCATTTTACTCGGTATCATTACCGTTCTGTTTGATATTGTAGCTGACCTAGACATATGCTAGTCATACATATATTCTACTTGCCACGTGTCGTTTCTCGAAAATATAAAGATAGCCTTACTGATGAGTCCTCTAGCGGGTCTAGAACGAAATACCACCTTTCTTTTCCCGAGAACTATTAAAAATTTGAATAGCAAAACGTGGCCTCGAGCAATAAGATTCCAATCCGAATCGACACGTTTGCGTATGCTTCAAACTTTCCTAGAATTGTTGTAGAAACTGATCAAACCATGCGCTGCTAAATTAATTCCTATTATCTATAATATAAGGACTGTTCTTTTAAGTGAACGTGCGAAGCAAGAGATTCTGATTCTTTCGCAATTTGATATCGTACACTTCTCACTATTGAGTCTATCGTTTTTCTGCTAGCTTCATCAAGGGTCAAAAGTCAGCACGAGTCCGTGCTAGAAAAGAATTGCAAAAGGTCTCGACTCACACGCGAAAGCCTGAGCAACGAGACCCGTAGGAACGCGTCGAAGTAATCCGAGTCGAAAGCCTCGGTGAAAAATCGCAGCCCTGGAGGCAGCTCGCAACCGAGCGAGGACAACCCGGTGCTATCGAGCAGGTTTTCACGGGGAATCCGTACGACCGATCAGAGATCCGTTGTGAAACAATTTGCCTGGCAGCGGCGGTGGAATCAGTGAGGGTCGCCGACTGCCACGCGATCCCGTCCGGCGATGTGCCGTCGTCGTTGAGTCGACTCGAATCCAGTCGAGCTGCTCGCGACTCATTCGACGGAAATTTGTTCGGGTTGGGAGCCGTCGACGGGTTCGTTCGTATGCATAGCCGGGTATGTTGATTGGCTGGCACGCAAAGTCGGTTCCCGCCAGCACCGACAAAGTCTGCGGTCTGATACACACGCTGCCTTGCTGCCAGCCAGCCAAGCAAGCCTGCCTGTCTTCCTGTCTGCGTGCTTCCGCGCATCTCCTTCCACCTGACTCAACGACGGATATTGCATACGCGTTGTATTAATATGTATTTAAATTAGTGCCTTAAAGCGACCCCGGGCTGTGCGCCACGCTTCGTCTATTTTTATCTGGGTTAATGGGTCACCGAGCACCCTAATTAATCCTCAAAATGGCACCGCCTCTTCCGAGACTCGCAACGAATCGAACGGATACTGTGGTTCGTCTATGGCAGGCTTCGGAATAAATGGCTCGCGAAGACCGATTTTCGAAGATTGCATCCCCTTCACCCGGTCGCGCGCCTCGTACTACTGTTAATGCGTCTTTTGCCTTTGGTATCCCCTGAAAGCCTATTCCATTATGTATTATGTCACATAATTTCGGACAACACATGTATAGAAAATAAAGAACCCCGCACTAATTATATGGAAAATCTATCCCGGTAAAATCAGTTGGATTTTTTATATGTTGTAACTTATGATTTACTGAACAAAAGATGTAATGGGCACAACGCTCAATAATGGACAGTTATCGAGTTGTAATCAATCAAACATGACAAATTCCAGCTGCAGAATACTCAAATATCGGGAAGTGTTTATTTTTTAGAAAAATGCTTGAAACAAAATAGTAGGGTTTCGCAAAATCTGTTGTGTGGTGTCATTATTTTTAAATTTTGAATGATCTTGAAAAGTTCTGTGAATAAAAATCTTTGCGTGTCACAGTAGAGATAAAGACCTCATGGTTTGTCACTCCTGTAGTATTTTTTCACTTCACACCCTCTCTGCTGTGTGTGTGGGGAGAGGTGGTGGGAGTTGGGGTGCGGCAAGCGTGTAAGGTAAATATACTTCCCGATATTTGAGTACTCAGCAGCTGAAATTTGTCGTGTTTGATTGATTATAACTCGATAACTGTCCATTATTGAGCTTTGTGCCCATTTACATCTCTTGATCACTAGATTATAAGCTACAACATATGAAAATCATAGAATGAAAAACTATTTTCAAAATTTATCTTCTGAATATATATTGTCTAAGGTGTTGCATGGAATACCATTCACAAAAAAGCAGTAAGGATGTGGAAATCTATTGATACGATTGTCACCCTAGTCCGTCACGAATAGCTCCTATGGTACGCACCTGAAGAGCTCCGAGTACTATGGCTGCCACGGGTAGCGTGACGCGCAGCCGGATCAAGGGGCGTAGCCTTCGAAAATCAGCCGTCGCGAGCCATTAATTCCGAGGTCTGGTCTCTGGTCTATTGCCGGACGAGGGGAATAAGAGAGAATAGGGTAGGTAGGAAAGGAGCCATATATGTGGGCAAGTACAGCGGCTGATGTCTATGGTCAGACATGTAGACCAGGGTTCAGACGTTGTTGGACAAGCGATCTGACCGAAGATAACTCTGTTGACCTGAGAAGTGGGATAACGAGAAATAGAGAAGTAATGCTCTGAAGGTGGACAAGTAGATGGGGATGGCATACGTGAAGGAAAGTGGATAGAGACGTCCTATGGTCGGACATGTCGAATAGTGGTTCAAGCAAGTGTCAGGTCCTAGGTGAACGAATGAACTCGTCCCAGGTATTCGTAAGATTGTTTTTTTTTTGTATTGTAAGAGTAAATATATAACGAAGTGTTGGAATTAGTTTAGAGAGTATAAGTATTTTTAATGTTTCTAAATTTTAATGAATTCGAAAAATTCATTCGCACACCTAATATTCAGGGTGTCAGAATATAGATCTATACAGGGTGTGCAGAAATTTCGTGACTATCATAGCGAGATTCTACACCGAGGTGGAAATTCTTGTAAGAAAGGTGCTAACAAATTAAATAGATAAGATGCAATAAGATGCAATAAAAAATAATTGTTGACATCTTGACCTTGAAATTAATTTTGCAGAAGCTTTCTTGTGGTACACCACGCATGTAGAATTAAGGGTATAGAATCGCGTTGTCACATATAATTTTTTTACACATCATATAAATGATTCGGTAAGTAGTACAACTGTTGTATTCCGATCAATGGACACCTGTGGTCTGACAAGTTTGCATTATTAGATTCGGTGAATCCAGTTCGGTGTCGTTTCGATCGCAACTCGGGAAAGTGATTTCAGTCGCATAATTCTTTAATCGTGGTTGGATGTTCGATCAGTGGAGGTTATTTCATGTTATTTCAGGTTATTCGAGGTGAAGCACGTCGGATCCGCGGTCCAGAAGTTCAAACAGAAAATCTCGGCGCGTATAATAGGAAGGTCTGAAAACCACCGCACCGGTGGCATATGAAAACCCGCAGACTGTGCGTCGTCGCTCGTGAATGCAGAATCGGCAGCGAATGTGCCAGAATAAAGCATTCTCGAATTCGACGATACACACTGTTTGCCGTTCCAATATACTCTCTGTATCGGTTCGCCTGCGAAGTGCCGTGCACGAGACCGTGGACTCGTTCGGTCAACCGTAGAATCTCAATGGATCCCGGTTCTTTCATGGCCTTTTTTTCCACCTATACCTTTTTTCGGCCGAATCGTCAGCCGTAGGATTTGTCGATTTCATAGTGGTCCAGAGGAATCATTCTCCACCCCCGAAATGAAACGGCTAGAACAATCGCATTGTTCCCACGAAAAAATTCTGCTGAGCTTACACCGGTGCTCGAAAAACGAAAAATCAAATCAGCGTCTTTATCGGTAAAACGATACAAATGCTTTTAGAGTAATTAGAATGACAAACCTTATCGATTAAAGTACGATCCTTTCGTTAGATCTAAGTTTCGATAAAAAAACAAACTCGGCGTTTATTTTTTGGCGAAATGAAAACGTGGTATAGTTGCAAGAGACACGAATAGAATTCATCTTTTGTCGTAGTAATTGCGATGGGTTGACGGTAGCAAAAGAATTCAGAAATTTTTCTTACGTTTTCACCGTTCTTGTATATTTTTATCATTGAATTCTCGGGTCACTGTCTGACGGAATTGTATAGCTAATAAACGGTGATTATCTGTGAAAAGATTTTTGTCAATCTCTTCTCGACTCACAGGATGTTCCTGGATTCTTCTCTTTCGTTTCAGTAGTCGTTGGAAGAGAAAACGATTGAAGAAAACTCGTCTTGTAACGAGCGCGTGGAATTATTCCTCTCGATGATCCAGGAAAAATGCTCTTCCCTTTGTTCGGGAATTCGTTCGGGCATCTTATAAATAATTTAATAACTAAGTCATGGTTTTTATAGTGTGTTGATTTATGTGTGTGAGATTTATCTCATATTATCTTCAAGAGTTTTGCAATAAGGAAGATCGATCGGTCAATTTCTACGTCGTTTTTTGTTGCAGCATTTTCGGCGGATCTTGAATTAACTAAAAACCGAAGTCGAAATCGCACTTTTTAAATTCTTTATTTTCATCTTATATCCTCACGGAGAACCACCCCTTAAATTTTCTGCCACCTATAGTCGAACACCCTGTATAAATAATTAATTAGTTTATCGATCGTAATTCATCTTTCAGATATCATGAATTTTCTTCTCGGCGCAAGGTTCGATCTGATGAGTCCTCTAGCGGGTCTAGCACGAAACACCTCCTTTCTTTTCCTCCTATTAAACATTTTTAATAGCTAACGTGGTTCTTGAACCGGAAGATTCATATCCGAATCCAGCGTTTAGTATTCCTACAACATAGCTATTTGTTGTGTAGAAAAATGATCGAACCTTGCGCCGAGAATAAAATTCATAACCCTGTATAAACTTTAACATCTATAATACTTATGACTTGGTCAACCATTTGCATCTCGCCCAAGAGGAACGGTTCCTAATTGAGAAAACTTCCGTCTCCACCAAACAGAGAGGTTCCGGAGTTCCCGCCCCTCTCTCTCTCGATGGAAGAAAGGAAGAAAGAAACAAAACGATCGAAGGAAGCTGGTTCTATAATGAGCGCGTCGAATTATTCCTCTCAATGATCCATGAAAAATGCTCTTCGCTTTGTTAGTGGACTCGTTACAGCGTCCGGAGAGGTCGAGGGATTTTGCCGTCAATTTGTACGTTGCATCGAAGTCGTTCCGCGTCGAAGTCGACGCTTTCGGTTCGCGAGAACGAACGATTCCTTGTTGCGTCGCCATTACGAGGCGGCGTCGATCAGAGAACATTCCCCGACGATTTCTGTGTATACCATGGATCGTCTGGATCCTCGACATTTCGCTCGATTTCGCCGGAGCATTGTCGCTCGGCTGCGACGAGAAAAGAGGAGAAAAAGCAAGGGACGGAGAGAGAATTCCGTGGCAGGAGCGAAATAGGGGCACACAGGCCGTGGTTACGTCTTTCCCGGCGTCGTTTCAGCGAATGGAAAAACTTCTGGTATTCCCCTGGTCGGCAGGCAGGCTGGCAAGCAGGCAGGCAGCGGGATCGTAGATTCTTGATGTAGCCTTTGTGCCTGGCGAAAAGAGAAACGGCTGGAGGGAAACGCGCGAAGAAATCCTTTGCAAAAAGAACACCTCAACCTGTGCCGATGGTGGTGGCTGCTCGGCTCGCGACAACCCTCGTTCTCTCGTTTAAAAACTTTCTCCCTCCCCCTAGGCTACGGTCACGTCCCCCTCTTCCATGTTCAACTGCAAAAATATATTTAAGATCTTATCCCTGGCCGAGGCCAACCGTATTCAAACTTGAGACATTAAATGTACATTAGTGTCATTGCGCCGGTCTGCGTGACACTTAACACGCTTTCGCGTTCTCCATGACGTCTCGCGAGCTCGACCCCCCTAACGTCTTCTTCCTTCACCTTCAGCTACCCCTTTTAGCGAGCGAACAATGCGCCGAGGATGCGCGTGCCTTTGAATCCTGCGACAAACGAGCATTTTATTTTTACGACTGATCCTTCAGGATGACGGTCCTGAATTGTTTACTGTCCTTGCATTAGGAAAAAGTACCTACAGATAAACGGTATTCTTATACTAATTTATTATTATTAGACTCTAGAACTTTATGGATATTCTAAATGTAATGCGTAATTTTATAAAAATCGGGAAGAAAATTAATTTATCATGAAATTTCTTATAGCAGAGATGTCGTTAATGTTTCTTACTATACATGTTGTCTTGTATTGAAAAAATGTGCACATACTATAAATGAATTCGCAGTCTGGTAATATAAGATGTATATTTAGTAGCTTCTGTTCAAAGTGTTCGTCACGAGTCTGACTTGATGTTAGAGCGTTAGGGGTTAAGTCGAATAGAATCGTTGAGGTGTTTGGTGTGACGCAGTCGTCAAAGCGAAAACAAGAGTGTTGTCAATTTTGCGGGGTTTTACAAGTCGAGAATACACCGGTATCCGCAGCTGTCTATTGATCAGAGTACGTGCCGGTATCAGTGTATTCTGGGCCGACGATTGTGCCAGGCGCTTCGAATTCCAGGCTTCGGCGACGAGTTTACACAGAGAAGCGGGTCGCGTGCCGGTGAATGACGTTCACACGTGCTTGATCGTCTCCGTCGTCCTGGATTCACGTCGTCGTCGCGGCGACGACCGACGCGTCGAGCAGAAACGAGCAGAAGCGAGCAGAAACGAGGCGGAGGCGAGAATCGCGCATTATGCGGCGGCAAAAGTGCCGCCAGACGACGCAGAAAATATAAAGTGATCCGCGGGACGGGTTTGACGGCCGTATAAATGGCGGGTAGCGGCTTTCATAACCGTGAAAGCGGACGAATATCATCGAGCGTCGAGAGGCACACTCGTGCGAAAAAAAGCCACTCGTTAGAATGGCCGTTTTGCGCCGCCTATTTATCATGCTAGCCGGCTCTCGATCGCGCTCGATGCCCGCACACTCTATTAACAACGCCCGACGCCGACGCATCTACCGTTACATCGGCACTCGGATTGATTTTTATACAATATGCAGCGGTCATATTCACCAGTCATTACGCGAGCCGCTAGATGCGCTCTCTCGTGCTCGGAACGTCAATGGACAGGTGCCGTCCGAATGGAGATCCCTCGACGCGTTCGATGCACTCTATGCACTCGATGCGTTTCGACGCGGCGCCAACAAAAACTCGAGAAAATCCGATCGAGCTTTTTCACATTCCCTACTATTCCTAATTACCATAATGATGTATGTATACATATATCATAATGGTAATCAGTAGACTGCAGATCTTTTAAATTACCACTACTCAGTTTTGTCATAAATGCATACAATTCGCTGTCTAGTAATCAGTGACGCGTTACGGCCATTGAAGCGAGTGGAAAGCATTCTCTACGAAATGCAGAAAGTTCCATTCGTACTGGTCCACCCGCTGCAAAATAATCGTTGGACAGATATAAAACGTAATGAATAAAATGAATAAAATTCAACCTAATTTTTGACGAAACCAAATTACGAGACTAGGTAATAGGAATCTTAAACAAACATATTCCAATAAACTTTTTGGACAACCTTACACCTGCCGATTGAATTAAACAGTCTCCACTTTCGTCGTTCGAAAATGGTCCTCCGATTGATCTGGAAAAAATGCAGGCGCTAATATTAGATTGATCTATAATAAGTAACCTATAAGTAATGCAAGTTTACCTTCGTCGTTTTGGAAGACGATATATGAATCGTTAACATTGACGCAATCACGGTACGTCACTCTGCTGGACAGGAGAAAGAGAGGAAATAAAGGAGCGCCTTACGAAAAGTCTAAAATCACATATGGTGGCTTGACAAAGATATATGTATACCTTGAATTCTCCCACACACAAAACCTGCAGCTTTTCACACCAGTCCTTCATACTCACCAAACGCATCGATAGTCATAGAAAAGCATACGTGAAACATCCTAACTCTGCCGATAAAAACTGTACTATAACCCGTTCGAAGTTCTCTTTGATCGGTGTGATAGCGGATAAAAAGTACCTTGTTGGTTTACCAACGACAGGATAATTCAAGCGAGCTGTACGAAATGGTTTCGGGTTGGTAGCAACGTTCGTAAATATTTCTACAGACTAGCAACCGAATTTCGCAGCTACCGAGGTTCCGTACCGCTCTCTGTGGATATTCTACCATCGATTAGAGACCGAAACGAACCCCGTGGAAAAAGGTGGACGCGAAACTGCCGGGCGGGGACGTCAGGTTGGAACGTTCATCGGAGTTTTCTTCGGGGACGACCACGTACGACGATCGTTCTTTCGACGATTGCACACGACCGCTAACGAGTCTGTGTCTTTTTAGCGCGACGGATCGACGACGGTGGCCACCGGTAAAACCCGGCTGATCCTTTGAACAAACAAAGGAAAAATATGGCCGGTCGTTAGGTTCGTCGACCGTGCAATCGGGCGGCGCGACGCGGGACTCCAGAACGGGATGCGCACCGCAAAGGAATTCTATTTAGCTTCTGATAAACCATCGTAGTTTATCGAATGAGCTGTTTTGTCGGCTCGTCGCGCGCAACAAATAGAATCTGTCGGATCGTCTCGCATTACGGGCGGTCGCGCGTTCCTCTGTGCGGAGGTTTGCTTTCTGCGGAGCGTTCGCCTCTCATTGACTCGACGGACAACGTAATTACGGGGAACGTCGCGGCCAGAGGCTAGCAGCGAAGCAATTTTGTCTGTCCTCGTGCCTCTGCGAAGCCTCTGTTTCACGGAAGTCGTCCGAACTGTCCTCCAGAAGATTCTTCTCTCCCCGTTCCGCTTTTCCGACCTCGGCTCGCACCTGTTTCGCATCATGCTCATTCGTCCGTCAATTCGCTTCTATTCCGGCCGATTTCGCTTTCGCGAACCAGGTGATCTTGAAGCGGGTCTAGGACGAAACACCTCCTTTCTTTTCCTCCTATTAAAACATTTTTAATAGCTGACGTGGTTCTTGAACCGGAAGATTCATATCCGAATCCAGCGTTTAGTATTCCTAAAAAATAGCTATTTGTTGTGTAGAAAAATGATCGAACCGTGACGCCGAGAATAAAATTCATAATATCCGAAAGATAAATTACTTGAATCTTGAAGCCCTCTGGTCGAAGGGATAAGCGTGGTAAGTATGCGATGGTTGTGGGATAAGTGCCCTAAGATTCATAACTAGACTACGGATCTTTATGCAAAATAAAAATCGCTTGCGTCAAGTAAACGAAGCCAGATAGAAATTTTTATATTCTTCCAGGAATTTTAATAAGCTGAAATCGATACATCTATTACCTTAACATTCGCCTATTCCTATTTTTATTGTAAATGCATTTGGATATGTCTAAATACAAAATGAAGATGAATTAAAATAGGTACATAGTAAACGTACAGAGTGCGGTAGTATTTCTGGACGAAATGTCTTCATTACATTTCATATGCAACAACTGTATATTTGGCCAACTATATGGACCGTACGATCCTTCTCGATTCTCGAGTCAGGCGACTCGCCCGAATTATCTCCGGAAGATCGATTCTTCTCGCGAGGACTGCGGGGAAACTGGGTTGAAACCATTAACCCCCGTGACTACGAGATCAGAATGCATTTCCATCTTTGCCCGGAGTCTGCGGCTTTAATTACCCCGCTCTCTCGAACCGATAGTCGTTCGTCGGCTTTAGTCGAGTTTGTCCTTATCGATGCCGTGGGAGCATCGGGTTCGAGTCGCGAAATCAGAGTCGAAGCGAAGAATAACTTCGTAGGATCGGCTGCTAAATCCCTTGAGAGTATTGTCTGAGCGTCGCATAGTGGTCCGGGCGACCGACCTATACAGTTCTATCGTTTGATAAAAAATCACTTATCTCTCAT